>PITA01003043.1:0-34189 GCA_004023965.1 Spilogale gracilis | reverse complement strand
GAAAAGAAACCACTGGAATTCGCAGGGCAGTGTGCTAAAGGGAAGGGCACTGGGAAGACAGGAGTTTCTAGAATGGCGCATGGGGAAATGGATTTCTGGCCCAGGGCTGGATTATACATCTGTAGGGAGAGTTTCTTCTAGAACAGAAAGGAAACACCACTGTGCTTCTCGACTATGTTTCTGAGTACAAAGGGAAAAAATTCAATAACTAAAAAATAAAACAAAAAGATGCAAACATTTAGAGATTAAACAACACAGTTCTAAATGCTACGTGGGTCAAAAAATAAGTCACAAAGGACACTGAAATGTTTCAAATGATCATAATGAAAAGGCACTATGTCAATAATTTTAGGAAGTGCCTAAAGCTGTGCTACAGTAAAACTTAAAACTTTACTCATATGCAGAGGGAAAAAAAGCTGAAAATGAATGACTTGTGTTTTCACTATAAAAGATGGAAAAACGGCAAAATAAATCCAAAGTAAATAGAAGGAAGGAACTGGTAAATTTGAAATCTAAATCAATAAACTAGCGCATGCACACGCGCGCGTGCGCGCGCACACACACACACACACACACAAGAAGTAAGAAAGTCAGAGGTTGGATCTTTAAAAAGAACACCACATATTGACCTGGGGGAATGTTATGTGTCACAAATTAGGCTATATGTCAATCACAAATTGAAACAATGCCGTCCATCATGCTCCTGCTCCCCAGTTCAGCATTTAGGAGGTTTCGCAGATGGACTTCTTAGACGGTTCAGACATAAACCATCTACAAGTTCATAGATGTCCAGCAGTGTCTGAAGCACAGCAGGAGCTCAATACATATTCAGTGAATAGATGATTGAAGTTTTTCCTTCAATAGATAAAGAAGAGGAGAGGCAGCAAGGAACTTCCCCAAGGTCACCAAAGCCCTAAGTGTTGGAACCTGGGTGCAAGTCCCATCTCTGGACTGTGGTTTTTGTTTTCCGTACAGATGATGTTTTCAACCCTAGCTAGATCAGATTTTAAAGTTTCAAGCCTCTATAACTTTAATCAACCTTAATAACTAATTCTGCTTTTAAATTGCCCTGGCAGACCTCACAAAGGCATTTCATGAACATTCTGTTTCTTTTCACATCAGCTTGCTAGTCAGGAGTCCCATAAGAGGTGAGAAAGGAGAGCGGTAACACACACCTAAGCGAACACCTCAGGCAGCCCCACTGAGCACAGTAACTGAACCGTATCTAGCCATGCTGGCAAAAGTCATCTTTCTCAAGCTTGCTCGCCTCCTAACACTGCTCCTTCCAATTGATTAATCCATTGAACCAAATTTTCTTGAGGCAGAACTGAGGTTTAGGTGGGACTACAGATCCATTTTCTACCGGTGGAGAAATTTCAAAGAAAATCGTATCAAGGGTGCCTGGGTGGCTCAGTCAGTTAAGCCTCTGCCGTCAGCTCGGGTCAGAATCGCAGGGTTCTGGGATCGAGTCCTGCTTCTCCCTCTCCCTTTTCCCGCCACTCATGCTCTCTCTCTCTCTCAAATAAGTAAATAAAATCTTTTTAAAAATCACATTGAAATTGAATTTGACATGGAAATTTTAGTTTTGAAATTGAAATCAAAATTGGAAGGAAATTTTCCTTTTTAATCGAAATCACAGAGAAAAAAATTTTTGTCATCATCAGCTAGGCTCAGGAAACGGTCAGATTTTAGCAACTCAAGTGAGAAGGGAAGCAGAAGCAGGTAGTATGTGGCTAGAAGGGCTAACACTCGGGAAAGCATAACATGATCTACCTCCTAAACAAAACAATAGCTAGCTCTTAAGTAGCATGTACCTTATGTCAGGGGGGTTCTAAAAACTTCACAAAACAAATATTAAAATATCAGTCCTCACAACAACCTTACAACATAAGTACTATTATTAACTCATTTTAGAGATGGCAAAGCTGACCTAAAAGTGGTTTAAGTAACTCACTTAAATTCATGGAGCTAAAAAGCGGTGGAGTCAGGCTTTAGATCCAGGCAGTCTGGATCCAAAGTCTATGCCCTGCCATGTTACACAAAGAATTGCTTTTACTCTGGACACGAGCTCCTCGTTGCAGAAACAGGCTAAGCCCTCGAATTCTCCTCCAGAAATTGACACCCTGCAACATAGTCACAGGTGCGACTGGAGGGGCAAACTTTGCAAACAGTTAATTGCATGGTTAGGACCAGTGATACCCAGTCCTTCCTGCCTCCATTTATTCTTTATTAGTCATTTGACCCATTAAGAAATGTACAGATAGGAACTGAATTCGTGTTCTGAAAGAATGGAAGACAGTTTTTTGAGAGTGAACCGCAAATATTTAACACCTACCACACACTAGTTTCACAGACTTGAGACTGGGATTTAGAGAGTATTTACATGGAACGTGGTCTGTGATCAGAAGGTCTGTACCAGCCATGTTAGACTGTCCCTGCTCTCCTAGAGCTACCAGTGTAGAAGAAAAGGCAAATATTAATCAGTGAATCCATCAGAGAATGGAGAGCCACAGAGCGAGTGAAGTGCTCTGAAGGAAAGGGAGACAGGGCTGTTGCATTAGGGATGCACAAAGGATGCTGCGCTGACCCCAAGGCAGCAGAATTACCTGCCTTGAAAAAAAAAATGCTTGGCTGAGAGCTGAAGGATGAAAAGATGACACAAGGGCCACAGGGAGCGGGTTCCAGGCAGAAGCAGCTACACTTGCATAGGCCAGGGGCAGCGGACACTGGAGCTGCTGGTGGGAGAGCCCAGGGAGCAGGGTCCAGGGGAGGTGAGGCTGCAGCAGGAGGCAGAGGCAGGCCAAGCAGCACCTGACAGCATCATGGTCTTTGTGCAAAGGACATTAACAAAGTACGGAATGAGGAGCACCCCAAAACACCTGGTGAGTGACTAAACACATAATGAAACCCTGCTTCGTGGTCCTCTTCCTCCCAAGCTGCAATGGCACTGGTGTTCACACCAATCCACATAATTCGGCCAGCAGGGGTCCTCACCAAGCCATCAGATCACAGAACCTGGGTGTCGAAGGGATTTAACATCTAGTCCCATCATCTGTTGGGCAAGCACTATCTTGTCCCCTCAGCCCAGGCAGTCTTCAATCTCTGCAAAACAAGATATCTATAACCAGCAGAGGTTTCACAGCTGGGCAACCTCCAGCAAGTTAGATCCTCTCTACGAGCTCCATTCCTTCAAATTCAGAGGGAGACTGTGGTGTCAATTGATTCTGAAGATAATGCAGATAGAAGTTTCCAGCACCATACTCAGCCTTTTGTTTAAATGTCTAATAAGTGACAATTCAATCTGAATTCATCATTCCTTCGAGCTATAGCTTCCTCCCATTTGATCCTCATGGTATGGGATGGCTGTTCTCTACTCCCAAGCCCCGCCAAGCCGTTCTGCAGATGATGGAACAACCCAAGCCCAGACCTATGAAGCAGCCCACCAGTTGCCAGCAAGCAGTGGAACCGGAATTCAAACCCACTGCATTCTGCCTTGAACCAAATGACCGGCCAGCCTCTGCTCTCACCTTTCACTGGAAGAGGCACCAAGAATCATGTGTACCTATGGGCGACTCACAGACCCTGATGAGGCCCGGGCAGGTAAGAGCAAATATTTCGTAAAAGGGGATGGTGAGCCAAAGCCCTGCCTTTCCCAGCAGGCAGAAGCAATAAGGGGCAAGGCGGCATGCCTGAGCTAGTCCTCTTGGTGGTTGCTGGGCCCCCCATGAACTCATGCAGCCCTGAAACTGGCATCTGTAAGGATATAGGCTGCTGATTATGTATGTCCACCCCTCCAGGACTTATTCTGGCAGAGACACCATGTGAACAGTCACAGCTTCTGGAGTGTGGGAATTTCAAGACTTCAATGCATCGCTTCCCTAAAGCCTCTCCCTCCTTGCCTCCTTCTTACAGTCTCCACCTCAGACTGGGGTTGGTGGAGCAGACTGAAGTTTTAGAGACAATTCCTGTCTGTGTGTATTCCCTGGGCCATTGTGATTGCAGAATCCTTCTGCAGTATTAGAGCGCAGGACCAGCACATCCTATCCCCACCAAACTCTGAGCTCCATTTACCTGCATGTCCCTAGTGAGTGCATCATAGATGTGCAATAAATAATTCATAAAGTAATAGGGAATTAATGAATGCACCTAAAAAAGTGTATATTAAGTTTCATTGCATGGAGTTATATTTATAAGCAGTAAGATCTGACTCAGAATCTTCTCAGTGTGAAGTGTGTTGCAATGATCTACTCCTCCTCTAAAATCCTGAGCGATGCTAGCCATTCTGAAGAAAGAGCTAAGTTTCTGCTTGTTCTGAAACATCTCTCACTCTTGCTCTCTCTCTCTCTCCTCTCTCAGACTATCCTTCAATCTTTTTATAAGTTTCAATGAGCAACTGAGTGCTGAATCAGTTAGCAATCTATGAGTGAGTTCTCATTTGCTTTCAAAATAAGCAGACACATGGTGCTGGGGAGCATGGGCCTTGGTGGCATATGATGGCCCCTACACTCTCCTGGTATGTCACTGGAGCAGTTACTTAACTCTGAAACTCTATGTGCAGGAGTAATGTGGAAATGACAATAGGCATTGAGTGGCAGGAGGGAAATCGTGATGCAGTGATAAAGGGAAAGACGGGCTGAGTTCAAACCCACTTTGCTGCTGAGGATGCTGTAGTGCTCCACCCATACTCCTCCCTCCCAGGACTGAGAAACCCATTCCTGCAACTGCTGAGTGAGTGGGGTTCTCAAAGCTGAGGAAGGTATCCCTCAAAGGGATACCCTTGTCCTGGGGATGACATGCAAGGGTTCAAAAGCATGGCCCTCTTTCTCAACTCAGGGCAGCTCTGAGGCCTGCCCATCCCCCTCCCCCACCACCAGCTCCAGAAATGCCCAGAGGAGCAGCTTTCCATTTGCAGCAGCCACGCTAGCCCAGTCCTGCTTCCCTCCCTCTCTGGCAGTTGCCTTTACAGAGAAGCCTCACCAGTTAAGTTTCCACCAGAAAATCTCCATTTCAGAGCCCATTTCTTGTGTAGTTCCTATGAATGTTACTGCTTATGGCAGACCAAAGTGTCACATAGATAATTGCACATGGTGAACTTGGAATTCTTAAAAGAATCTTGAGATTTCAAGTCCACACCTCCTCTTGGCCTCTGTCCTTCTGTCCCTACACATGAAATGGAGTGACAGAAACCCCAACACAACAGACTCCTACCTTTCAGCTCATTAGTAATCACTGCGTTCTGATCTTAGCGGTAATTTTTGTCAAGAAATCAGATGCTTCATCATAATCAGGGTTTTATCCAGTTTTCCCACCACAGAGGAAAAGACAGTCTAGGCCCTAGTCAGATACACTAAGCTTTCTAAAAAGTCTTCTTGAGATTCTTTTTTACTTTAAAAAAAATCTCATTGAATTAATACTAAATAGAAGCTTCAGTGATCAGAATTTGGGGTAGGTAATTGTACAAATGAGTAATGGTCTGTGCCATCCATTCACTTATTTATATTTTTGTAATCTGCCAAACCACTATGTATTGCATGCATTCTATGTGCCATGAAACATTCTAAGCTTTCCATACATGTTCTCCACTCATCTTTCAACAGCAATATGAGGCTTAGGAGGTGCTAGAACTTGTTCAAGATGACCTATATGGGAAGAAGCAGAGTAGGAAATATAATCCAGGTGCCCCCAGAGCCCATGATTTCCTGACGGCTATATAATATTGCCTTCCACCTCAGAACATTGCTAAAATAAAACTCACATTATGAGAAATGATAGAAAGTTCCAGCAGATACAGCGAAGAAGTTACATATACATAGGTGAGCCTTCTCCTGGAGAAGGCACAAGTTGGCCTTTGGAGTGACCAAGGCCTACTTCCAGAGAGAAAGCTCAGCAATTTTGCTTGAGAGAGAGAGCCCAGAAGAGACCCATGCTTTGGAATCCTTCAGAGTCCTGTATTCATCTGTTAATAGCTATGTGACCCTGGAAACCTTTATTAACCTCCTTGAGCCTTCATTTCGTCAAAATGAGAGATCTCATTGATTTCTTGTAAAGCTTGAAAAAAGCATGAAATGCATCTATTCCAATACCTGAAACCACAGTGGACATTAACAAATGATGCTCAATTTGAGCCAACTCAAATCTCTAGCTTATAGTAAGAAACGGAGAAAAGCTTATTATTCAGTTTCTCTAGTTTATGTTTTAAAGACTAAGCCAAAAGAGGACTTTGTTCTTTGTCCTCGTATCTCATATCACACTCCTGGTCAGGAAGACCATACATTCACACATGCACACTGGTGAACACACACACCTGCCTACAGAAGCACACACATGTGTGCACACACATGTGCAAAGACACTCACTTATGAACCACAGACCCACAAGGAAGAAGTACTTAGAGTGTTCCGGCATCATACTAAACCTTCACATTTGAAGTACAATGCCCAGTGTTCTTAATTAAAATCTCTAAAGAACTCTTGTTGTTGGCAATATAGCCACCCAAAGCCATATTTGCGTTGTTAATTATTCAAGTTACAGTAAATAAGAAACAATGCCCAGGCTTCCCATAAAATTTCCAAAAATTAAACCAGGGAAATGGGCAATAAATGTCATTTGAAATGGTACTAATGCCATTTAATTGCAAGACAACTGTAAAATAATGGGGCATGAGGTGCTTCAGTAATGCCTAATTAGTAACTATATGGACATTTTCTTGGGAAAAAAGGACAATTACATGGTACAAACACTTAGCAGTCATCATCAAAGGCCCTTTACCAATATTAGCTAATTAATCTTCCCCACAACGCCCAGCAGGAGGCAGCACACATCCTCACCCCCACGGAGGGAGGGAGGAAAAGGCCAAGAGAAGCAAATGGCTAATCTGTTTGCATCTTTGCCTGTCTAAAGTACAACTCCACAGTCTCCACCTAAAAGCACCCAAGAGGGATCCCCAGGCAAGGGGAGAAGGATTTCTTTCTCAAGGAGTGCCCTGTCCAGGTGGTTAGTGCAATAAATTCTTGGCTTCTTCCTAAAACAGTGGCCCAGGAATATCTACCTACATTGATTGACCCTGAAGGGTGTTAATATCACTTTGATTCCTCACACAAGGAGGATATTCACCCACACTTCACTCCCTTAAGAGACATCTTTCCAAATCAGCCATAAGGTTAGTTCTTAAAACATGTTCATCACCAATTTATGTGCCAGACCCAATCCAGATGGCATTTGGCTTAACACTTTATTAGCTGACAGAATGAAGATCTCTAAAAACGAGACTTGTCTAGCTTCTTCTTTATATACATTTGGACTAATTTTCAGTCCCCTAATTAAACCTTTCTATGATTGACAGAAGCTTATGATAAGCAGATCTGCTGATGGAACTAAATATTTTCCATATTCTCTTCAAGACAATAGATATCCAGAACATTGGAGAGAAGAGAAATTCGGTGAAAGTAAGAAATCATATACAAAGGATATGAGCATCAGGAGTGCATCAGAAGAGGCCTTGGACTGGATGGAGGAAGGATCTCAGGAAATGTGGGATAGGAACAGTCCTCTAATCACTCTCCAGAAAATCAAACTCCCTTGACTAATACACAAATGCACCCTTGGACAATTGCCCTCCCTCGGGCAGTCAAAACCAACCAGTCTTTCCTGAGCCCCACAATATAGCATGGAATGTGTCAACAAGCATTGAGTGCAGAGTCTATAGATGTGGGTATGCGGACTGACTCACTTCTTCCTGGAAAAACATGTTGGTCTCCTCTCTGAACCTCAGATAATGATAGTTGGCTGCTTACATCTCAAGAATTATTGAGTAAGCTTCAAGTTATATATGTTCATAAATAATCTTCATGCTACTGTGAAGTGTTAGAGAAAGGTAAGACATTAATAAGACCATATTCTGCCTCATCTAATTATTTATACATACCACCCACTAGAACAGAAAAGCAAGACACCAGGACTTGCTATCATCTCAGCCTCCTCTGTATCTAGCATCGTCCCTATCATGCATAAGAGCTTGATACATGTTTGCTGAACTGACATCCATTAAGTTGAATTACTAACCTGCATGGACTTTGGGGGCAATTGTAGAATCTCGTTTAACATCATCACCAACACCTTGCTCTGAACTGACATGAGGAAGTGTACAATAAATGGTGAGTGAGTAAGTGAATAAATTGTGAGAGCCTGGAAAGACGGTTCTCAACTCTGAGTGCACTTTAGAATCGCCTGGGGTGCTTTTAAAAATCAATCTCTGGGACCCTGCCCCAGAGACTGCTTTAAAAGTTCCCCAGGATATTCTAATGTACCATCAAGGCTGAGAACCAATCACTTCAAACAACAGAAAAATATAAGGAAGAGTCCTACCCCCGCACTTTCTTTTCGAACCACTCTATATGTTAGATTCTTGAAAGAAATAAAGCATTCTGAAAGCTACAGCACTCTAACGTGGAAGAGTGATATGGCTATTATTTTTTAGAAGACACTGTCAAGAAGTGGTTTCCATCAGTGTTGGCTGATGGCCCTCTTGACAGCCATCACCTTGGCAGACACTGACTTGGATATGGCTGAGCTGCAAAGGCAAGACCAGTCAGCATGGCCATTGCTCTGGATGTCCACTAGTCCAGATGTTCTAAGAGGCTGCCACCTTGTGGCCATACTGCAGGAAAAGCTATAGGGACTTCCTTAAAATAGGTCTATCTCAGGGGGCTTTCGGTTTTTCTCTTTCTTAAATTACGTGTAAAGCCTACTGGTATATATTCTGATATTTCTGGGAAATGAAATAAGGAATTCTTGATTCCTCACCATGGATTCTTGGTTCTCCATGGTGAAAAGAATGCTTCAAATATTAACACCAGGCACAATACCGCAGGTCTATGAGCAGGTGATTTCTTTATCACCATTGAAGAGCAACTGACAAAGATCAAGAGAGGATAATGTACTCAAAAATAAACCAGGCTTCGTTTCTAGGGGAAAAGTATTGGTTATGTCAAACCCATTTATAAATCTTTACTTCCATAAGAAAAAAGTAAAACAGTAACCTGGCCATCATTCTCATTTCACAGGTAGAGAACAAGGCACACACACTGCTTTTTAAAGTGGATTAAATATGTGAAAAGTGGAAAGAGTTGTCCCTGGGTCTACAGAGACCTGGGTTTGTGTGTCAACCCCACAAGGAGGTAGTGAAAGGAGATACAAAATCCTGCAGAATTTGCTTGACTCCTTGGGCATCAGTTTCCTCACTGACAAGAATGGCAATACCAACCTGCTAGTAATTCTTCTTGCTGTTAAGTAAAACAGATAGAGGTCCTCAGAGAGGAAGCACCAAATTGGAGAATAGTTTCCTTCATGTACACTATGATTTTCTTAGAATGTTGGTCTAGGAAATCTCATTGCGGATAGGTGGGGTAAAAAGTGGGGTCTACACCACTGTAGATGCCACAGATCTTTTTTAAGGCTGCAAGAAACAAGCCATTCACATCATGAGAAAAAATATATATATAAAGGATGTTTCAGACAGCTAAGAGGAGATTGGGACATTGCTGAAGGGTTAGCACGATCATTACAATAGGTTAAATTGCACATTTGGGTATAGTTTTAGGAAGTAACTTATTGAAGAAATGGCTTTAGAAATCAGCCTGCACTCAACTACCAAGAAGGCAGTGGCTTTTGATTCCCACCTGACTATGTCATGAACCAGCTGGTGTTAGAAAGTCAAATCTTGAAGGAATGGATCTGGGCTTCAGTAACTACAGGTCATGCACTCAGAAATCACTGTTGAAGGATATGACTTCAAAAGCTTAGAGACAAGGACTTCCCAAAATAAAATCTCTAGGCCAGACACTAGACACTAGAGGAGGAAGAAGTGAATTTCTATTGAAACTAGGAAACCTTCTGAGAGCTACCTATGAAATATTTTTTCTGTCTTGTACCTTATAATACAAATGCCCATATTCATCTTGTGTCCTTTTTATCTCCCTCCAGCAGTATTAGAATGAAGGAAACATGGTGTTTGTGCAGTGAATAAACAAAAATGTTGAAAAGCCAATTGTGACATGGATATTTTCTATCCTTACATAACACATGGAGATGGAGGGACTAAAGATAGATGAGCAAAGTCTTTAAAAGTGAAATAATTACCTATTTTAAGAATGAAGTCTAGACTCAATGACTTAGTGTACTAAAAGCTATTGGCATTAAGATGTACATAAGGTTATTTAAAGGGATAAGATATGACTACAGCATGTCAAGAAATGTCAATGCCAATAATATAGGAGATTCCCAACTGTGACTTGTGCTCTAAACTGGAAGAGGGTTCATCTTCTTTTTGGATGTTGAATTTGAATAGTTCTTTATAGATCTTGGATACCAGCCCTTTGTCTGTAGTGTCATTTGCAAATATCTTCTCCCATTCTGTGGGTTGCCTCTTTGTTTTGTTGACTGTTTCCTTTGCTGTACAGAAGCTTTGCTCCCCATCAACAGATGAATGGATAAAGAAGATGTGGTACATATACACAATGGAATACTATGCCTCCATCAGAAAGGATGAATATCCAACTTTTGTAGCAACATGGACTGGATTGGAAGAGATTATGCTGAGTGAAATAAGCCAAGTAGAGAAAGTCAAGTATCACATGGTTTCACTTACTTGCAGTGCATAAGGGGTAATATAGAGGACAGTAGGAGAAGGAAAGTAAATGGGAAGTAGGGTAATTCAGGGAGAGAAACGAAACAAGAGAGACTTTGGACACAGAAACAAATTGAGGGACTTGGAGGGAGGGGGTGGGGGGATAGGAGAGCCTGGTGGTGGGTACTGAGGGCACCTATTGCATGGAGCACTGGGTGTGGGGAATGGGCAATGAATCTTGAAACACTGGGAAAAAATTTTAAGTAACAATAAAAATAAAAATAAAAAAATAAAAATAAACTGGAAGAGGGGATACTTACCTATAAGGTGTGGTTTGAGGGGTACGAGATGACCACAGACCTCCTTAACCTCAAAGGATTTCCTTCTCAAGATTCTACAGAACTTGATATTCTCATTTTTCCCCAAATTTTGACCATCCCCAAAAGGATTCCAGTTAGAAACAAAATGTTTCCTTGGAAGAAGCCCCATTTGGCTTGGGTTCTTCATCATGTCTAGAGGAAAAAACATGAAGTAGAGAGACTTGGGGAAAGCAGGAAGAAAGAGGAAAGAAAAGGAAGAGGTAGAGAGGTAGGCTCCTACTACCTATCCATCCAACTTCTATACCTGAACTCTTCAATATCGTAGCTTCTACTGACATGTTGATATTTAAATTTAAATGAGCCAAAATTAGGTAAAATAAAAGATCCAATTCAGCCAACATATTAGTCCTAT
Source organism: Spilogale gracilis (assembly GCA_004023965.1). Lineage (NCBI taxonomy): Eukaryota > Metazoa > Chordata > Mammalia > Carnivora > Mephitidae > Spilogale > Spilogale gracilis. Next base: position 22,833 of record PITA01003043.1, on the reverse strand, counting down.
CTCAAGGGCTCAACAGCCCCATAATGCTGGAGACTACCATATTTGTCAAGGCAGACACAGAACATTCCCAACTGCAGAGATTTCTGTCAGGCAATACTGCCCTAGTGAGGGAGTCCTACAGAAGGATCATGTCATATTCTTGAGAAGGGATGGGTTTAAAAAAGAACTGAACAAGCATATTCTACTACAGTAAAAAAAAAAAAAAGTATCTTGTAGCCCCTTCTTAGCTTTGATACATTAAGATAATAAAACAAGAAGCAGATCTTTTGTTGCAGACTAACTTCCATGGGAAAAGGACAGGATGGGTCACAGAGAAAAAGATTTAACCGTGACAGGCTAGCAGTCTCTTCCTTAGCAGTCCCAAATGAGAACAGTTCGCCTGTGGGCACTAAATGGATACTGATTTCAAAATACATATTTTTCTGTAGAGCTAAAGGACTCTAACTTATATGAAGTTCTCATGGCACAGTGGGATCCTTTGTCATCTTTATAATTTCAAGGTTATAGAACATTTGCATATAATTTATAGAGTGGCTTCTACCTAACCATAGCATTATAAGGGAATCAAAAGTATGGAGACTAGATTTTTTTAAAATAAGTCATCTGAATTTGAACCCAGTTATATATGGCCCAAAAGTCCAAACTTATATTTTTTAAGATTTTATTTATTCATTTGTCAGAGAGAGAGAGCATACAAGCAGGGGGAGCAGCAGACAGAAGGAGAGGCAGGCTCCCCACTGAGCAGGAAGCCCAATGCAGAATTGGATCCCAGGACCCTAGGATCATGACCTGAGCTGAAGGCAGACACTTAATGACTGAGCCATCCTGGTGTCCCAGAAGTTCAAACCTTTAAATTACACCATACTGTCCCTATGAAAGGGGGAAAAATATTATGAAAGGGTTATTTTAGCAAGAAACAAGTACAGGGAAGGCTGCCATGGCAGGACCCCCTATATTGCATTGACATGTTGGGGACCTTATGATCTGATCATATTGCTCATAAACATGAACTACTCATGTAACTCTTGAGTTACAAGAGACTCATGGTATTTATGAATTCTCTGGATCTCAGTATCCTCTTCTATAAAGTAAAGAGGAAGAGGTTAGACCAAATGATCTTAAGGTCCTTTCAATCCTACATAATTGTTTAATACCCTATATTTCTATAAAGCATTCAATGTGAAGACTCTTAAGTGAGGATTACATTATTATCTAGTAAAAATGGTTTTATTGTCACATATTTTTTAGTGCTAGGAATGGACACAGTGCGCATTAGCTAGACACAAAATTGATAGTTAACAGATTAACTCAGTATCCAATTTCCCTACTGCATGTGAACCCTAAAAGTATACCTTAACTAAAAGAAATTATTTTTAAAAATAGGGGTATTGTCAATTTTTGCCAGGTTGAGTACCTGGAAAAAGTTTACATATATATATGTTGTCTTCATGTCCTTGTGTGTTAGTTTCTGCCCCTCCCGTTCCCCCAAGCAAAACATGTTTATGCTTGAAGCTGTTTTGTGAATCCCAAGGAAGCATTTGAAGAAAATTAAAAATCTCTGCCAAAAACTATAACCATCACCAAGCTTGGTCATAAACTTTAATTGCAAAACTGATATTATGTATCTTTATTACATTTTGAAAGCATGAATAATATACATAATCGTCTAAGGGCTGAGCTACAAACATTCTTATATTATTATTCAATCATAAATAAAAGTGTACTGTATTATCCTTTAGTGTCCAGCTTCTTTGGGAAAGTGAGAATAAAATCTGTTAAACCTCAGCTGGTGATTTACATTCTCGAACATCTTTATTCACAAGCCTAAAAAGCAGGCCGTTAACAATCGCCAAAATAGTTGCCAAGACAACTTATCTCTGGATTTAGTATTACTGCATCAGGAAAGACGCCTACGAGGCATCTAATTAACTAAAGCCAAATCCTCTTTGGCAAAAAGGGATGGATTTTCCTTTAACTAATAGTCGCTAGAGAATGAGATTCAATGGAATGAGGGTAGACACAGACACATGAGACAGACAGACAGACACACACACACACACACACACACACACACACACACACACAGAGATGTTGAGGTTTAATTATAATGAAAGGCCAGTTTTCAGGTGGGGTTTACACAGACTGCCTCGGTAGTTCATGCTTATTGAATAATGGCAAAGAAATATGTAGCTAAGATGCTATATATATTATATATTTTATATATAATATAAATGTGTAAATTATATATAAATATATATTTATATATTCATATATATTTCTATACTTCTTTATATATAATTCATTCATTTTTCCCTTAATTCAAGCACCCATTCATTCATTCACTTTCCTTCTTCTGACCCTCTTCCCAGAAAGAAATAGACATTTATAGAAGTTAATTGAAAGAAAATGTGAATCAGATATAAAATTGATAGGAATTTAAAATTGTTAGAACTAAGCTTCATATTTGGTTTTAAGCTCCCAGGTAATCGTGGCAATAATGGAAATAGAACAAAGTGTATGGTTTACATTATCGCTCACAAACGGGAATGCTTTTCACTGCCCTAAAATCTGACTGCAGCAGCGGGGGGTGGGGGGGGTGAAAACCATGTATATTTCTGATTAACATTATAAAATTCCTAATATAAGCTCCATACTTTGTATGTCATTCTCCTTTCTCATTTAATCCTCGTCACTCACCATTAAGCCCAATATCTACTGAGCTAGTACAAAGTGCGATATGAATACTGCTTAATAGTGTAATTAGTATATACCTGGATTATACATCCTTCTTTCCCACAGGCTACTCATCTTAATTAGTGGCCAATCCAAAGCTCAGGATATGGGGTTGAGCACCAAGCTTTCACATGCTACAAGTGGTCCAGGCTGTGATTCTGTCTCCTATCTTTTGGTCACTTTTTCCCCACAATGGGCAATAGTTGGATCATTTTTCCCATCCCTTAGGAACTCCAAATACATATTGTGAAAGATCTGCATGTATAGGCTAGTGATTCTAGAGCTGCATAGGGTTTCATCCATTTTAAACGTATTTTCATGTTTTCATCTTCACAATAAATAAGAGCACTTAGGCAAATACTGCTTTCTCCACTTAAACATTAAGAAATATGGGTTCTGTTTAAAGACAAGTTTTTAATCCCTACTTTAGTGCCCATAAATCATATTTCCTTTCTTCCTGTAGATAATCTGGCAAATAAACCATAACTCATATACCTCCAGGATACTGGCTAGCTCGTCAAACTAGTCATTTGCTAAATAGGAAGGCAATGACTTAATACACTTTCAGGATATTCCTAATTGTCTGCCTCAGAATATAATTTTGAGCTAACCAAGTCTATCAGGTAGTGTTAGCCCTGACTTTGTTCTTTTCAAAGGTTTTGTTTTTGTTTTTGCTATTCTAGATCCTTTACACTTCCATATGAACTTTCAAATCAGCTTGCCAATTTTTACACATCCCCCCCCAAAAAAAGCCTCCTGGAATTTTGATTATGATTTTGTTGAATCTTCAGATAAATTTGGAGATAACTGACAACAGCATCGAATCTTCCAACCCATAGACAAAGTAAATCTCTCCATTTACCTAGGTTTTCTTTAATTTCCCTTATCAATATTTTATGGTTTTCAATAGACAGATTTTACCCATCTTTTGTTAGATTTATCCCTAAGTATCTCCTATTTTATGCTATTATAAATGACATTTATTTTAATTTCCAGATATTTTTTGTTACTATATTCAAATACTATTGACTTTTGTATATTTTTTATCCTGCAACTTTGTTAAACTCATTTATTAGTTCAAATATTATTTTTTTATATCCATCAGATTTTCTACATAGATAAAGCCACCTACAAGTAAAAACAGGTTTATTTTACCATTTCCAAACTGGATGCAATTATTTTTGCTTTTCTTGCCTAATTGCACTAGCTAAAACCTCAGTACAATGCTGAATAGATGTGATGAGAGCAGATATCCCTCCCTTGGTTCTGATCTTCAAAGGAAAATAATTCTGCCTTTCATCACTAAGTATAATATTAACTGTATGGTTTTTTCATAGATGATCCTTACCAGGTTAAGATCTCTTTTTTGCTAGTTTGCTGGAAGTTTTTGTCAGGAGTTGATGTTGCATTTTTCTTTGCCCTTATGCAGTTTTTTTTTACATACATATACTGATCAGAACTCAACTGAAGACTGGGAAAAGGAGCCATTGATCAGAACTCAACTGAAGACTGGAAAAAGGAGCCATTGGCAACTTTCCAGGGGTCTCTCTATATCCTGCTCTCTCTCTCTTCAGGACACCCCTTTACAAACCCTAATCAGTTTGGCTCTCTTGGACTCCCATGTCCATTCTCCCAACACAGGGACACCAACAGGCTCAGCCTAAGTCCCTCCCACCAGCAACACAACCCGGAAACGCTCTGGAGGCAGTAATCTGGGATGACGGTAGAGCTCACCTCATTTGTTGCCTGTCTTTCAACGATTATTGCCCTTTGTTGTGTGATGTCCAGGGTCTTTTTTTTTTAAGATTTTATTTATTTATTTGACAGAGAGAAACACATCTAAAATATGAACACAAGCAGGGGGACTAAAAGCAGGCTTCCTGCCCATCAGAGAGCCCAGTGTGGGACTCAATTCCGGGACTCAGGGATCATGACCTGAGCCGAAGGCAGATGCTTAACGACTGAGTCACCCAGACACCCTGATGTTTAGTGTCTTAAAAATTATTGTTTCATATGTTTGTCCAGTTTTTTAGTTGTTTCTGCAGGAAAGTGAACATAGCCACTGTTATTCCATCTTCAGTGGCAACAATCTTACCTGGGAAGTTTTTACATATGCACATTCTTCATCCTTATTCTATACAGAAATCATGGGCTAGGTCTTGAGAATCTGCACATTTTTAAGACTCCACACTGAATATATTGACAATCCTGGCTTATAAAGTGCAGGTTAACCCTTACTTTATATCTATTGAAACCTGAGTTCTGTGGGTTAAGTCTCAGAGCATGACTAGGACTCTAGACTTGGGTTCTCTGCTCATTTAACTTCAGCTTCTTCTCTTCTTCCCTATATGTACAACACTTAACGTCTGCTACATTAGCGCTAATGCTGGAAATGCTGATTTAATTTCACATATTTCAGTAAAGCTTAACATTACATGTTCAGAAAACCAACTGTAATTTCATTGGGTTGCTGAACAGAAATTGGGTGTTTCTTGCCCTGTGGTAAGTATTACGTGCTTTTATCGGCTGAGGAAGAGACTACGATAGTTCTGTTTTATATGTGTAATCATTTTCCTAAAGAGGGAGCCATCAAAGTTTGAATGCAATGAAACTTTGCCAAAATTGTGTGCTACTGGATACCTTCCCAGGGTAATACCACCATAGTAACTGTACTGCTTGATGGTATTGCTTAAACTTAGACAAGTTTTAAAACACAGCTGGGTAGTCATATCTTCATGATGTCCTCTCACAAAATTTAGGGGACTTTAATTGCTCCCACCCCTGAATGCTTAATGTGTAGCTGGCAGAGCAGTATTTTAGCCTTTTTCACAGTGTACTAAGAATATGTATTTGTACCATGATACCTGTACCTTTCTCATAGGAATTTTCCCAGGTAACTGATGTCATGGAAATTATTGATTTCCTCTTTCTCCGATTCAGTTATTCTAGAAATATTCAGAAATTTAGAATATATAATAATGTATTACAAAATATGAATATATAATTATGAACACATTTATGATTATGTAATTTCAATATACATAAAATATGAATATAGATTTTTTCTTTTTTGGTATTCTGCCTGGGAATATCTGAAAAATATAGCTGAGCTATATTAAATTTAATTAATATTAAACAGGAGTAAGTTGGCAAGTCCTCTGACTCCTGTGCTTCCAGATTTCTGATCTCATGGGTATCTAAACTGGCTTACAATGGCTGAATTTCTGAGGAGTTCTTTCCATTTGGGATTCTTCCGTAATGAACACACCTTGATAATAATTCCTTAAGACTCCCTGTACCCTCTGATATACTGCTGATTTTTAGGGAATCAAGAAAAATCTCTTTGGCAGTGCCTAATCCCTTTATGCAAATGTTCTCTATGAAATTTTATCCTTTTTTTCTTCAGATCATCTTTAAATTATCCATAGCCTGACAAGCAATATGTAAGTAAAAGAATGAGATTTTGTTACAACTCAACAAATTGATTTTAAGTCCAAATGCTGTGTCAACTGTGTGATTTGAATGTCTGAGGATTTAGAAGAATAAGAGGGGGGGTGCCTAGGTGGCTCAGTGGTTAAGCCTCTGCCTTCAGCTCAGGTCCTGATCCTGGAGTCGGGTCGAGCCTCGCATCATATTGGGCTGCCTGCTGGGCTGGAAGCCTGCTTCTCCCACTTTCCCTCCCGCTGCTTGTGTTCCCTCTCTGGCTGTGTTTCTTTCTGTCAAATAAATAAAATCTTAGAAGAAGAAGAAGAAGAAGAAGAAGAAGAAGAAGAAGAAGAAGAAGAAGAAGAAGAAGAAGAAGAAGAAGAAGAAGAAGAAGAAAAAGAAGGAGGAGGAGGAGGAGGAGGAGGAGGAAGTGGGTTCTGTATACACACACAATTGAAACTCATACTGTCCCACTAACCTCAATAGGAACCTTGGTCATGGGCAAACACAGTTGATAAGGAACTCAATTCTCTGTAACTGTGGTTCAAATATAGGATCTAGCACAATCCATTGACCAGAAGAATCCTACAATAGAAGACAGCAGTCATGGATGTATTTTATCTCCAAGAGGTATTAGAAATCATCTAATATAACATTTCTTAAATTGGTTGAGGAAGGGGACAATAATCAGAATTACTTAGTGCAGTGAAGAAGAGAATGGAGGAGTGCTGAGCATATATAGTTTGTCAAAGTTTCAAAGAGATTCTTTTTAACTTTTCATAATTTAAGAATCACTGATGTAAACAATGCTTCACAGCCCAGGCTACAATTCAAACCATCCAGGGAGCTTTCAAAAATCTTTCCATCCAGGTCATATCGCAAACTAAATTAGAATCTCTGGGTTAGATTGACATACCAATACTTTAAAGAATCACCTAGGAGAAGTTGGGAATCCATAGGCCCATACATAGGGTGAAGCTTGGTAACACTGGACCCAGGAGAAGCACCCAGCTCATATCTGTACTCAGATAGAGCCTTGACCTTCCCTCTAGACACCTCTCCAACCAAGAATTACTGTGCCCTTCAGGGAAACTGTTATCTATTGTTAAATCAACAATTTTTCTTGAATTGTGGTAAAACACACATATAAAATTTACCATCTAAAGCATTTGTAAATGGACAGTTCAAAAGCGTGAGATACATTTATTTTGCTTTGCAACCGATCTCTAGAACTTTTTCATCTTGCCAACCTAAAATTCTATACCCATTGAAGTCTGACTCCCTATTTCCTCCCCTGTCCATCCCCTAGAAACCCTCTTATTTTCTGTTTCTATGAGTTTGCCTACTTTAGAAGCCTCATATAAATGGGGTCAGATGGTATGTGTCTCTTTGAGACAGCTTATCTCACTTAGCATAATATCCTTCAGACTCATCCATGGTATAGCATGTGGCAGAATTTCCATTTTTTGACTGAATAATATTCCACTGCATGTGTATATCACATTTTCTTTATCCGTTCATCTGCCCATGAATATTTGTATTGTGAGTAAAGCTGCAATGAACTTGGATATGAAAATACCATTTTGAGATCTTACTTTGAATCATTTTGTATATATGCCCAGAGGGGTATTACAGAATCATATGGTACATCTATATTATATATTTGAGGAATCCCCATAGCTATTTTCCACAGTGGCTGCACAATTTTTGATTTACCAACAGTGCACAAGGGTTCCAAAATATATGGGATGCTTCATGAATTTGCATGTCATCCTTGCATGGGAGCCATGCTAGTCTTCTCTGTGTTGTTCCAATTTTAGTCTATGTGTTGCTGAAACAACCAATAAATTGAAAATTTTCGAGATAAGTTCTTTTCTTATTATTATTGGTATGTTAGTCACCATAGAGTACATCATTAGTTTGATGTAGTGTTCCATGATTCATTATTTGCATATAACATCTAGTACTCCATGTAATATGTGTCCTCCTTAATACCCATCACTGGGCTCACCCATTCCCCCACCCCCTCCCCTCTAAAATCCTCAGTTTGTTTCTCAGAGTCCACAGTTTCTCATGGTTCATCTCCCCCTCTGATTTACCCCCTTCATTTTTCCCTTTCCTCTCCTAATATCCTCAATGGTATTCCTATGTTCTACAAATAAGTGAAACCATATGATAATTGACTTTCTCGCTTGACTTATTTCACTTAGCATAATCTTCTCCATTCCCATCCATGATGATGCAGAAGTTGGGTATTCATCTTTTCTGATGGCTGAGTAATATCGCATTGTGTATATAAACTACATCTTCTTTATCCATTCTTCTACTGAAGGGCATCTCAGCTCTTTCCACAATTTTGCAATTGTGGACATTGCTGCTATGAACACTGGGGGTATGGCCTTTATTTTCACTGTATATGTATTTTGAGTAAATACCCAGTAGTACAATTTCTGGGTCATAGGGTAGCTCTATTTTTAAATTTTTGTGGAACTTCCATACTGTTTCCAAAATGGCTGGACCAATATGCATTCCCACCAATAGTGTAAAGAGGGTTCCCCTTACTCCACAACCTCTCCAACATTTGTTGTTTCTTGTCTTGTCAGTTTTTGCCATTCTAACTGGTGTAAGTGGTATCCTAATGTGGTTTTGATTTGAATTTCCCTGATGGCTTATGATGATGAACATTTTCTCATTTATCTGTTAGACATTTGTATGTCTTCTTTGGAGAACTCTTTGTTCTTCTACCCATTTTTTGAGTTGATTATTTGTTTTCTGGGTGTTAAGTTTGAAAAGTTCTTTATAAATATTGGATAGCAGCCCTCTGTCTATAGTGTCATTTACAAATATCTTCTCCCATTCCATGGGTTGCCTCTTTGTTTTGTTGACTATTTCTTTTGCTGTGCAGAAGCTTTTTATCTTGATGAAGTCCCAAAAGTTCATTTTTGCTTTTGTTTCCCTTGCATTCAGAGGTGTGTCTTGAAATAATTTGCTGTGGCCAGTGTCGAAGAAGTTACTGCCTATGTTTTCCTGTAGGGTTTTAATGGATTCCTGTATCACATTGAGGTCTTCTATCAATTTGGAGTTTATCTTTGTGTATGGTGTAAGAGAACGATCAAGTTTCATTCTTCTATGCATAGCTGTCCAAATTTCCCAGCACCATTTATTGAAGAGTCTCTCTTTTTTCCATTGGACATTTTTTCCTGCTTTGTCAAATATTAATTGACCATACAGTTGGGGGTCCATATCTGGACTCTCTATTCTGTTCCATTGGTCTATGTGACTGTTTTTGTGACAGTATCATGCTGTCTTGATGATTACAGTTTTGTAATATAGCTTGAAATCAGGCAACATGATGTCCTCAGCTTTGCTTTCCTTTTTCAACATTTCCTTGGCAATTTGGGATCTTTTCTGGTTCCATACAAATTTTAGGATTTTTTGTTCCAGCACTTTGAAAAATGCCATTGGTATTTTGATTAGGATAACGTTGAAAGTATAAATTGCTCTGGGAAGCATAGACATTTTAACAATATTTATTCTTCTTATCCAGGAGTATGGAATGTTTTTCCATCTTTTTTTGTTTTCTTCAGTTTCTTTCATGAGTGTTCTATAGCTCTTAGAATATAGATCTTTACCTCTTTGGTTAGTTTTATTCCAAGGTATCTCATAGTTTTGGGTGCTATTGTAAATGGAATAAATTCTCTAATTTCTCTTTCTACAGTTACATTATTATTGTATAAGAAAGCAGTTGATTTCTGTACATTGATTTTTGAAACCTGCACTATTACTGAATTGCAGTATGAGTTCTAGTAATTTGAGGGTAGAGTCTGGGGTTTTCCACATAAAGTATCATGCCATTTGTGAAGAGAGAGAGTTTAACTTCTTCATTGCCAATTTTAATACATTTTACTTCTTTATGTTTGATTGCTGTTGCTATGACTTCTAGTAATATGTTGAACAATAATGGTGAGAGTGCACATCCTTGTCATGTTCCTGAATTCAGCGGGAAGGCTCTCAGGTTTCTCCTATTGAGAGTGATATTCGCTGTGGGTTTTCCATAGATGGATTTTATTCTCTCTGTCCCTATAATCTAATGAGTTTTAATCAGGAAAGAATGCTTTACTTTGTTAAATGCTTTTTCTGCATCAATTGAGAGGACCATGTAGTTCTTGTCTCTTCTCTTATTTATGTGTTCTATCACATTGATTTACTTGTGAATGTTGACCCACCCTTGCATCCCAGGGTTATAAATCCCACCTGGTCATGGTAGATAATCCTTTTAATGTACAGTTGGATCCTATCAGCTAGGATTATGCTGAGAATTTTGGCATCCATATTCATCAGAGATATTGGTCTGAACTTCTTTTTGGTGGGATCTTTGCCTGGTTTGGGGATCAAGGTAATGCTAGCCTCATAGAATGAGTCTAGAAGTTTTCCTTCTGTTTTTATTTTTTGATACAACTTCAGGAGAATAGGTATTATTCTTTGAATGTTTTGTAGGGTTTTCCAAGGAATCCACCAGTCCCTGGACTCTTGTTTTTTGGGGGGAGGTTTTTGACCACTGCTTCAATGTTGTTACTGGTTATTGGTCTATTCAGTTTGTCAATTTATTCCTGTTTCAGTCTTGGTAGCTTCTAGATTTCCAGGAATGCATCTATTTCTTCCAGGTTGCTTAATTTATTGGCATATAGCTGTTGATAATAATTTCTGATAATTGTTTCTATTTCCTTGGTGTTAGTCATGATCTCTCCCCTTTCATTCATAATTTTATTAATTTGGGTCCTTTCTCTTTTCTTTTGGATAAATCTGGCCAGTGCTTTATCAATCTTATTAATTTTTTCAAAGAACAAGTTTCTAGTTTCATTGATGTGGTCTGCTATATTTTTGGTTTCTAATTCATTGATTTATACTCTAATCTTACTTATTTACCTTTTCATGTGTGGGTTAGCCTTAAATTTGTTGTTGATTCTCCAGTTCTTTAAAGTGTAAAGATAGCTTGTGTATTCAGGATTTTTCTTTTCTTTGGAGTGAGGCTTGGATGGTTATGCATTTCCCCCTTAGGAATGCCTTTGCCATACCCCATAGGTTTTGGACCAATGTATTTTCATTCTCATTGGTTTCCATGAATTTTTTAAGTTTTTCTTTCATTCCCTGATTGATCCAAACATTCTTGAGCAGTACGGTCTTTAGCTTCCAAGTGTTTGGATTTCTTCTGAACTTTTTCTTGTGCTTGAGTTCCAGTTTCAAAGCATTATGGTCTGAAGATATGCAGGGAATACTCTCAACATTTTGGTATCAGTTGAGACCTGATTTGTGACCCAGTCTGTGGTCTATTCTGGAGAAAGTTCCATGTGTGCTTGAGAAGAATGAGTATCCTGTTTTTTAGGGTACAATGTTCTGTATATTATCTATGAGGCCCATCTGGTCCAGTTGTTGGTTTTCTGCTTAGATGATCTATCTGTTGCTGAGAATGGAGGGTTGAAGTCCCTATTATTAATGTATTATTGTCAATATGACTTTATTTTGGTTAACAGTTGGCTTATGTAGTTGGCTCTTCCCATGTTGGGGACATAGATATTTACAATTATTAGATCTTCTTTTTGGCTAGATCCTTTAAGAATTACATAGTGTCCTTCTCTATCTCTAACTACAGTCTTTAGCTTAAATCTAATTTGTCTGATATGAGAATTTCTACCCAGCTTTCTTTTGATACCCATTGGTATGAAAGATGGCTCTCCATCCCTTCACTTTCATTCTCAATCTATCTTTAGTTTCAACATGAGTCTCTTGCAGATAGCATATGGATGGATTCTGTTTTTTCATCCAATCTACAACTCTGTGCCTTTTATGGGAGCATTTAGACCATTCACAGTGAGAGTGATTATTGAAAGATATGATTTTATTGTCATCACGTTGCCTGTGAAGTTCTTATTTCTATAAATTATAAATTTCTGTTCTATATCACACTTGGAGTCTTTTTCTTTTTATAGAACCCACCCACCCCTTAATATTTCTTGCAGAGCTGGCTTAGTGCTCACATATTCTTTCAGTTTCTGCCAGTGCTGGAAGTTCTTTATCTCTCTATCCATTCTGAATGACAGTCTTCCTGTATAAAAGATTCTTGGCTGCATGTTCTTCTCATTTAGTACCTTGACTATGTCTTTCCAGTACTTTCTGGCTTGCCAAGTATCTGTGGACAGGTCTGCCATTATTTTGATTCCCTCTCTCTGTATGTAAGGAATCTCTTCCCCCTAACTTCCCTTAAGATGATTTCCTTGGTTCTAAGATTTGTGAGTTTTACTACTACATGCTGAGACATTGGTCTATTCTTCTTGATCTTGGGAGGGTTCCTCTCTGCCTCTAGGACACAAATGCTGGTTTCTTTCCCCAGAGTAGGGAAGTTCTCAGCTACAATTTGCTTAAATATATCTTCTAGTCCTCCCTCTTTCTCCACCCCCTCAGGGATCCCAATAATTCTGACAACTGACAACTGGAATTCTGACAACTGGAACATTTCATGGAGTCATTTATTTCTTTAATTCTGTTTTCATGGATTTTAAGCTGTTTATTTCAGGCCTCCTCTTGTTCATTATTTTCTATCAGTTTGTCTTCTAGATCACTAATTCATTCTTCTGCCTCATTTACCTTAGCTGATAGAGTATCTAGATTAGATTGGATCTCACTGATAGCATTTTTAAGTTCTGCCAGGTCAATTCTCATTTCTGCCCTTGGAGAATCTATGTTGCCATTAATGATTTTCTCTATTCTAGTTATTGTCTTTGTAACTGTTACCCTGAAATCTATTTCTGATATCTTGCTTATATCCATATCCATTCATTCTGTGGCAAGGATCACAGTCTCTGAGTCTTTCCTATGTTGGGGGTTCCTCTTCTTATTCACTCTGTTAAGGGGTGGTTGAGAAAATGTACAGAGTTCAAATTATTGACCACAACCCAAGCAAGTTGCACCTGTTTTATATGGAACTTAGGGTTGTTAACCTCTTGTTCTTCCAAGCCTGTCTTCTGGGTTCAGGGCCTGCCCTGCTGTTACTCAGGCAACCCTGTTTGGGCAGAGTTGCCCTGCCTCTTATGGGGGGGAATGGGGTCAGTGAAAATCAGTTGTGGGGGGCTTTTATTCTCTGGTGACTTTCCCTGGTGGCTTTCTGCATCTCTTCCAAGAGTCAGAGCAGAAATGACCATATCTAAACCTCTGTTTCAGAACAGAGAGACCACAGTCTGTTCTCCAGTGAGCTCTCCAGACCACACTGTCCCTGTTTCTGTCTGTGCTGCTAAAAACCATCACATGCTGTGTTGTGTGCCCCACAGCAGCACTCCCAGCCTTCGCTTCCAGGTCCAGGCATGTCTCTGCCCTTTGTGCTCCTAAAACCACCAGCCACCCCCAGTTCACATGTGCACCCCTGCAGCTCCAGTTTTCAGGCTGAGGGGATGCCCCAAAGTCCTTTCCCCACTGCTACCAGTCTGTGAGACTGTGCCAGGTCTCCAATACAGGAAGTTTTGCACTCTTGAGGCGCAGGATCCTGGACGCTCCCTCCCACTTCTATTTATCTTCTAATATACAGAATCATGGCTCCCCACTTCATAACTCAAGACCAACCACCTGAGATATTCTGTTTGTATAAGAAGACATATCTGGAGATATATAAGAAGATATATCTTCTTATATCACAGGCAGATTTTATGGGTGTTCAAAATGCTCTCATAGGTATCCTGCTCAATTCAGGGGACCAGATGAAATAGAGTCCCCTACTCCTCTGCCATCTTTGCATCTCCCTTCAAGATAATGTTTGTAATTTACTAACAAATCCCATGGGAGTGGCAGATTGCATCCCCCAAATTTATAAAAAGTGCATGTTTGCATAATATGCAAAGGAAGTAGGGAGCCCTCAAAGCATAGTCCCAGACCAGACCATCAGCCTCAACTGGGAACTTGCTAGAAATGCGGATTCTCACACCCCATTCTAGCAGTAACTACTGACTCAGAAATTCTGTGGGTGGAATCCAGCAACTTGTGTTTTAAAAGCCTTCCAGCAGGGGGTGCCTGGGTGGCACAGTTGGTTAAGCAGCTGACTTGATTTCAGCTCAGGTCATGATCCCAGTGTCCTGGGCCCCAGGGCAGGCTCTGTGCTCAACAGAGTCTGCTTGAGATTCTCTCTTTTCCTCTCCCTCTGTCCTCCCCCTGCTCCACACTAATGCTTACTAGCATGCTGTTTCTGTCTAAAATAAATAAAGATATCTTTTTTTAGAAAATTAATAAAAATCCTCTAACAGCTACTGAAACATTAAACTTTGAAATGTTCTTTCTGTTGTGATTTTATGGATTTTAAAAAGAATCCTCTAAGCTCTAATAATTTTTCTATTGATGCTGATAATGTCAATAAATTTATTCCTTTTGGGGGGTTTGGCTTTGTTTTGTTTTCATTTTTGCTTTTTGTTGTGTGATAAAATAACCTTGCTATAAACATCAGTGACTTCAGGATTAAAAGCAGGGTTAGGAAATAGTTTAGCTTATAAACTGTAACTATATTAACTTCTTGGTCATGATATCTCTGTAAAGTGAGGCGACTAGGTAAAAGATGGTGACATCTGCCTTACATGCCACCATCACCTTTCTGGAGCCCTAGACAGACATTGTTAATTGATCAAGACACTCCATTCAACCCAGTCCACACAGATGGAATCCTGGAGTCCTTTTTTTTAAGATTTTATTTATTTATTTGACAGAGAGAAACACAGCCAGAGAGGGAACACAAACAGGAGGAATGAGAGGGGGAGAAGCAGGCTTCCCGCAGGGCAGGGAGCCCAATGCAGGGCTCGATGCGGGGCTCGATGAGGGGCTCAATGAGGGGCTCGATCCCGAGTCTCCAGGAACATGACCTGAGATGAAGACAGTCACTTAACCAACTGAGCCACCCAGGCACCCCATCCTAGAGCCTTTCTTAACACAGCCTTACCAAAGAACTAGACTTACATCATAAGATGAAATCCATTTGCCACCAGATAATCTTCACTGTCCCATCTAGCTATGTCCTCAAGAATATGGACTCTGGGGGCACCTGGGTGGCTCAGTCGTTAGGCGTCTGCCTTCTGCTTAGGTCATGATCTGGAATCCCAGGATTGAGACCCATATCAGGCTCCCTGCTCAGGGGGAAGCCTGCTTCTCCCTCTCTCACTCCCCCTGCGTGTGTTCCCTCTGTAGCTGTGTTTCTCTCTATCAAATAAATAAAATCTTTAAAAAAATATATGGACTCCAAACACTTTCCATTTAAGGGCGTTCTCTAGAACTGTAAATACTCAGTGAGCTCAATTTCCTCAATAACAAAATGCTACTAATGCTATCTACTTTATGAGGTTTTCAGAAAGATTAAAAGAAATATTATATTTGAATCATCTAGATCAGTGCCAAACACAAAGTTTTTAAATATCATTAAACCTTAATTCTTGTGTTCTTTACATTTTTTGCTGACCCCTCACTTTATCCTTGGCCAGCAACTCCAACTGATAAGGTTCAGTGCTGTTTTGAGAAGTATGAGTGCTCCTTTTACTGACCTGGCAATAATGAGGATGGACTGATTTCTCAGCCTTTGTTTCTATTACAGTGTTTTCCTCATCACTCTGCTTACCAAGCCAACACAGTGGTTGATTTGGTGCCTTTGGGTAAAAAAGGAGCCCTTTTACTTCTTATTTAATGTACTCTCACAATAGCAAAATCAAAATAACTATCTTATCCACAGCAAAACCAAACTCCACATGCATATAACCAATGTTTTCATGCTGACAACATAAGATGTTAATAAGCAGGTTTCCCTCCTGGATTAGATGTGAAGAAGGTAAGAATTATTGAGGACTATGCACACACAAAAGCTGTTAGCTTTCTAACAGTTTGCTGTTCTATCTGATTTACTCCACACAAGAAGACTTTAAGATATGCATAACTACATTGTGTACAGATATGATTTACAGATATGAAAACTGAGGTTTAGAAAGTTAAGAAATGTAACCAATGGGGCGCCTGGATGGCTCAATCAGTTAAGCAGCTGCCTTCAGCTAAGGTCATGATATCCAGGTCCTGGGATAGAACCCTACATTGGGCTTCCTGCTTAGTGAGGAATCTGCTTTTCTTTTCTCTCAGTTCCCCCCGCCAATTGCCTGTTCTCTCTCTCTCTCAAATTAAAAAAAAAAAAAATCTTGAAAAAAAAATGTAACCAGAGTCATAGGCTTAAAAGAAGGATCAGCTACCTAATTTACTGCGGATCATGAATCTAAGCACAGGGACCTCTGCACAGGATCCAGGCTACTGCACAGGCTGTAGGCCCATGAAGTTGGCCTTTGTTATACCACAAAAGGTTCCAAAACCTGTGTAATTTAACTATTCCATCACATGGGAGAGCCAAGTAACTCAGCAGAAAGTGCATCTTAGAATCCTGGCCCTGGAAAGAGGGTTAAGAGCTACATGGAATCAGAGCAAGACCCATAGATAATCCATTCAACTTCATGGCTTTGAGGAGGCTTAGTTCTGATCCCAAGGAGCAGCTTGAGTAGAGGAGACAACACTGGATTTGAGTCCAAGAACGTGGGCTCAGACCCTGCCTTAGAAACATTATTTGCATGAACTCAAGCAAGTCATCCAGCCCTCCTAAGCCTCTGTCTCCTCCACTGAAGAAGTTAGGGGCCACCACTTTTTCTAAATTCACAGACTGAACCACTACATGGGTTGAAGCACATAACTGCATACAGTATACAAATGAGAAGACCGCCTGTGGAGGCATGAAGTGTAGCCTCAGTGCTCTACCTGAACCACCTCTTGTATCCAGTGATTTAAGTGGTTGCCACTGAGTTTCTAGGGCAGGAAGAAAACCTAAACTATGTTTAGGAATGGGAATATGACATAGAAAGGCAGATAGGAGGTCAACTAAAGACTGCAAGGACCATGTGGGAGAATTCATTGAACATATAGTAGGTTCTGATTCATCATCTTGGGTACAAATTGCTTTCAAGGTATACCATTCCAGAGAGCAAGCCATTCTCTCTTCATGCTGTCATCTGCCATGGTTACATGAGATGAGTAGTCTTGAGTCTGATGCCACAGCGTAAGGTCTCAAGGCCTACATCCATGCATACTTATGGATATTTTTGTGGGACTCATCCATAAGACAGATGGACAAGATTAGAAAGAATTCCACCATCAGCCACACAATGTACCTAGAATTACATCTCCACTAAGATGCAGAGACAGGTATAACACCTTATTCTATTCCACAAATTCAGCCCCATGTCTTCTTACCATTTCCTAGGAAAGCAAGAGTAAATAAAGATTTGTCCACAGGAATCTGGGGCTCCATCATAGTGGGATCGACATCGTTATTCTCTCTGCCTCTGAACTCAGCTTAAAGTAGTTAAGCCCATCCTTGCTTGTCTCCATGAGATCAAGGGCAATTCATCTGCCTCCCTCCTATCTTCCCAATCATCCCAAGGACTGATGTCCAGTTTCCCATACTTCCCTCTTTGATCCCTAAGACAATAAATATTCTCTCTCTCCCCTTTAGTGATTCACCATTTATTTAATATTCATTCAACAGACATTTCTTGAGCACTAGTCTAGACACTGGGAATTCAAGAGTGAACAGAAAATAATCTTTGCCTTCATAGAGCTTACATTCTAGTCCCAAAGGTCTACTTCACTTTCTGCCCCAATTATTGGTAGTTCAAAGATACTCACTCTATCTCACTCAATGACCCCAAATGTAACCTCCTAAATAAAACAGCATAAGTTGGGCACCTAGGTGGCTCAGTGGGTTAAAGCCTCTGCCTTCAGCTCAGGTGATGATCTCAGGGTCCTGGGATCGAGGCCCACATCGAGCTCTCTGCTCAGCAGGGAGCCTGCTTCCTCCACTCTCTCTGCCTGCCTCTCTGCCTACTTGTGATCTTTATCTCTGTCAAATAAATAAATAAAATCTTTAAAAAAAGACAGCATAAGTTGGTATATTTTCAAGGTCTAAACTACTTTATATTATTTATTGTCACTATGTAAAATTTCAAGAGAAAGGAAGAAGTAGTTTGACACATCAGGAACAGAAGTCCATATTGGAACTTAATAGTTAAAGTAGGAAATAATGCTTCTGGGTGCAATGTGGAGAATGTTTCTTGAAGCGGTCACAAACAAGCCTCTGTGGCTTGTTTAAAAAAAAAAAGCTGCCTATAAACCAAAGGGTGATAAAACCCAAGAAGCAAAGCCATGGAGTCCTTCTCAGCTGGTGTAATCTATGGGACAAAATTAAATGAGAATCCATTGCTTTATTTTACTATCTTTCATCCCATGATAATTCCAAGAACCCCAGCATGACTCATTAGGATTCAAAATCAATGGAGTTTTGGATGAATGGATTCACCCAGCAATCTATTAAGTGATGATGAAAAGGAAGAAGATTCTTGGAAGCAGGAACCATGTAGCCCCCACACAGAGCAGCTGCAACAGTGTTATAGTCAAAAGACCAGAGTCTGCTGAAGCTAAGAGCTCAGAAGAAGAGAAGTGGGATGATAGGAGGGATCGCCCAAGGGAAGTAGTGAAAGTGGCAATTGAAGGCAGATTCCAACTGGGAGTCAAAACCTCAAGAGAGATTCTCCTCCCCTCTCATCCCACCAGGAGACATACAGGGGACCAGAGAAAAAAGAGAATGGAACAAGTGACCTGGGCTCTGCAGTTAATTAAGACCATCATGGTTGGGGCCTAAGCTGTCATTCTGAATTCACAGTGGGAAACCACAGTCATCCCGTGTTGTTTGCCTTGAAAACCTAGATGCTTCTGCCCCTGCCATTCTGAGAGTGACAGAAACTGACAGAATTATTAGCTGATGCTCCAGTATCATAGGTGTCTTTGTCACCCTCCTCACCAGATCACTCCACATTTTGTTCTACTTGGTGACTGGTGGGTGGGCTGTAACTGACAGAAGAATCTAAATTACCATCCTGTCAGCACAAGTCAAAACTAGGTCTGCATGACTTCGTGGGTTTAGGGCGAGGGTTAAGAAAGATCTAATTTTAGCTGATGGAAATTTGCAGAAGTGATGAGAGCCAAAAAAAAAAAAATCCTTATTATTCAATAAGGGATCCTGTCGAGACATCCAAAGCACCTCAACTTTTTAACACTTTATAAAAATCGCTTATCTTTAAGCTTGTGTACTGCCTGATCTTTTTTATGGTCAGAAAAACCCAAGCTACCATGTCAACCTTGTCACTACCTGTGTGACTTTGGTCTAATTATTCTTCTTTTTTGGATCTCAAATTTCTCAATGAAGTAACTCTCTTTCAAGGCTGATGTAAACATTAAATGAAATAAAACAAGTGCGAGGGTTTAGTAAGTAAATTCTATCACAGTGTCTCAATATTTGTTTGATGATAAATGACTGCATGAATGAATAATTAATAAATGGGAAAATCATTTCTTTCCTTCTCTTATACATTCTCATTCCAGAGTCATCCAAGACATGAACATAAAAATAAACACTGTATTTATATTTTTCATCAGAATTCATAGTTTATAAAATGAGGCCCTATGTATCTCCTTTAACTTTTGTAAAAACCCTTGAGAGACAAGTTAGGCAGGGGTTTCATTTCCATTTTACAGAAATAAATACAAAATGCAGTATTTTTCATTATCCAAATCCATATAGTTAAAAGAAGGAGGGAAGGAAGGAAGAAAAGAAGAAGGAAGGAAGGAAGGAAGGAAGGAAGGAAGGAAGGAAGGAAGGAAGGAAGGAAGGAAGGAAGGAAAGGAGGAAGAGAGGGAGGTAAGTAGAGAAGGAGGAGGTAGGGAAAAAGGAAGGAAAGAAGGAGAAAGGAAGAGAGGGAGGAAAGAAAAGGAAGGAGGGAGGAAAGGAAAAACTCAAGCTCACATCTTCCAACTTTAACTACAAATTCTTTCCGTTTTGAAAGCCACCATCCCATATAGCCTTGAAAACTGAAGAAACCCGTCGACCATCATTGGACCAGGTATTAACACAATCAAAATAGACATTTCCCTCCTGACTAAAACTGATTAATGGTTTCATCTGTCTACAATATCATTCTCGGACAACACAAAGGAGACTTTTTCATATAAGGCTGTCAGAAAAGATTCAAACTCTGAAAAAAGCAATCTTTTAATTATCTTCAGTTGTGCTAACTCCAAGATAGATTCTAGGCAAGTGAAGATTAAGACTCACAGTCATTTTAACGTGTCATTCTCAGTGTTCTGACCTGCCAGTCAATACCTAGAACAATTGTGGATGAAGCCATGGGTAGGTTTATGATGAAGGAGAGCTTTTAGATTAGAAACCAAAGAGGTGGACTAAGTCAGACATTCCAAGAACCATTGGCTACCTAAATGGAATGATGTTCTGAAATCAAGCAGAAAACTTAAGAGGGTAGAGGGATGTATAAATATTTACTGAATGTCTACTACATGCTAAGCACTGAAGTGAAAACTCTAGATATATTAGCCCATCTAATTTCTCCATATGCATGAAAGGTAAATATTTTTTATTCTTATTGTATAAATAAGATCCTGTAGCTCTAAGAATTTAGATATTGTATATTGTATAGCTCTAAGAATTTAGATCTTATTGTATAAATAAGATCCTGTAGCTCTAAGAATTTAGAATCTAAGAATTTAGATAACTTGTCTGAGTAGCTGAGCTTCAATTTAAATCCTGACTTGCCTGAATCCAAAGCCATGTTTTATTACCTGACCAGGAATTTTTCAACTAACTGTGCGCAGATGAGAGCAGGACTGACAGAAAAGGAAAACTGCGGTTATCCACGTCCCATTCTAACACCAATACCCTGATTCAGTACATCTGAGATGGGGCCCATACTTCTGTATCTTGAATAAATTTTCTGGGTTATTATAAGGGACAGCTAAGTATTAAAAGCTATATCAAGTTGCCTCCTCAGGAGACAAAAACATATTTCTTTTCACTGTGGTACTTGGTGAATTTAGCACTTAGCTGGTGTAATAGGCATAGTTTCCTCCTTGACACCAAAGGTGCAAGAAAGATCTTATTTCTCTATAATTGCAGATCAAATTATGTCCTTTCAAACTCTCACTTACCTTCATTCATCAGTGATTTTTATGACTTTATAACATGCTAGAAGCTTTTAGGATTACTCAAAAGTTAGGAAGGAGCCTTTTCTTCAGACCACTCACAGTCTTGAGTATTACCCAACTGGCCACATAGTGTAGGTTCTCCCCATTCACACCAGCCAGGGAATCACCAGCCCTTCACACAGACAGTCTATGGCTCCCAGCCTGTGTCCTGAATTCTTATTCCTTTAAGACCAGACACTCCCTCTGTGGTACTGAGGGTAGTTCTCATTTATTTAAGGGAATTGAAAGTGCGATAATTCTCCCCAGTCTCAGGAAACCTCCCCTAATGTCTTCTTAAACCACCAAGCAGAGGAGTCCTTACTTTCAACACTGGGACTACTGTCCACCTTTCTTTATTCACAATTTCTCCTTAATGGGAACATTGAATGGTTAACTAGGATCTATAAACTATTTTAGAACTCAGAATTAAAGATAACATTTTTTCTTTTATGGGAAGCAGGTCAATGTAAAAATGCATGAGTTAGTCTTATATCCCCAAGACTGAACAGCTACTTCTTCAAAGCAGTGGGAAACAAAACACAAGCTTGGGTCTTACTATTCTGCTACATTAAATTCTCATTAACTCACCTTGCCACACTGTTTACAGACTTGGAGGCAAAAAGAGATTGCATTCGAATCAATGTGCATGTGGTTGGCTATAACAGGTGTCTAATTTCGAGTGAGCAAAATATGGAAAAAAAGGCAACTACAAAACATGTCCCCTTCCTCACAAAGCTGGTACAATCCTATTGTGAAATGGAGTATATGTGAAATGACCCTGAACTTTCACACCTTGAGATTACTTTCTTTGTTCTATTATTCACAACCTCCTGCACTCTTTGAATCCAGGTTTTCTATGCTGACAAAAAAAAAAAAAAATTAAAATTAAAACACCAACACACAACAAAGTAAGATGTGGCAAGCTCCTCTGAAAACCATAAAACTTTATACTAATGTACCAGAAATTCTAAAAAATAAGAAAAGTGTAGAGAAGTTTATTACTTCTATTATTTTATTATACAGAATTATACAGAAACCTCTCCTCTGGCTTCATCTTATCTTTTCCACCCTAATTTCTTCTTGTCCCACTGTCATTATCCATTTAGACTTTAATTGGTTCTTACCTTATTGAATCGGTGTAGTTGAGGGAAATGCTTTAAATCCTTACTGTAATAAAATGAGATATTAAACAAACAAAAAAACCTTAGAGACCAGTTCAAGTGCTGCACATACATGCAACCTTTAAAGAAGACAGAAGAGGTAGGGATTGAGGAGTAGATTATTAAGGGTTGGATGGAAGAGGGAGAACAAATTAAAGAGGATCTACAGGAGAAATCGTTTGGAGGGTCAAGATGGCGGAAGGCCAGGTGACCGCATTTCAGGGAGTTCCCTGAAGAGAGCTGAATTCCAACAAAAAAACCACTACAAGACCACCGTGAACACCCATGAAACCAGCCTGAAATGTGATATTTCCCACTTCTGGACCGCCACGAGAGACAAAGAACATCGGCAAAAAGGTAGAAACAAATTGGAGGG
>PITA01003042.1:0-146845 GCA_004023965.1 Spilogale gracilis | reverse complement strand
AGCCACAGCCGTTTTGACATGAAGCCATTTAAATGGAAACCCAGTTTCACAAAGCACAAGTGACCAGTAATGAAGACGTGAATGATGCTGATGCGAATTTTATTTAATTTTAAATCAATTGTGTATTCTAATTCATTAATAAAAGGGAAAAGAAAGAATCCAGGAGTGCTTAATCTCCTGTTATTCAAATAGAAGAGAGTACTTCTTCATATAAAATTCTTAGGGAAATTGTCAATTTCCCATTTTCCCTGAAAAAATCCATTTTCGTAGAAGAACTTGGACCCATCTCATTCTGTAAAAATTAGATTTGACATTACTGGACATTACCTAAACAAAAAGAAAAGGTCCAGCCAAGTGCTGGACTGAATTTTTCACCATGTGTTTTGGTCACTGTACAAATAGTCTAAAAATAACATAATTAGCAACAAAAAGCTTGGTTTGGGTAATAATAAAGTTTCTGATGAAAATAATACTATAATATTGTTATAAAAGAATTGAAGGCTAAAAACTATGCTATAGTAGAGACTGTGAGGTTCTTTATGGGGCTGAAGCTCTTCCCTTCTTTGGGCTGCTCTGCTTTCTTTGGGGTTCCAGTCAAACTCAAGGTCATTAGGTCATCGTAACTGTTCCAGCTCTCAGGCTTCTCTAAGTCTTAAAGGAGCAAAATACCTACAGGCCGTGTCTTCTCTATGGGATGAAAGAAGTGGGCAAGAAGGGAAACTACCTTCACCCCATCTCTACCCCCCAGCTCAGCACCCCCTTGGGGGCCTTCTTTTT
The DNA here is from genome assembly GCA_004023965.1 of Spilogale gracilis. NCBI lineage: Eukaryota > Metazoa > Chordata > Mammalia > Carnivora > Mephitidae > Spilogale > Spilogale gracilis. Next base: position 146,068 of record PITA01003042.1, on the reverse strand, counting down.
CCTTTTCACTTACAGCCAGGCAATGTGTGCAAGTCACTTAAACTTTCTCGGTCTTCTGCTCATTTCTAAAATTACAGCCCCTGCCTCGTGCACCACTGTGAGGATTAAGTGAGAGGTTACTTAACAACTCTTGCAACAGGGAAATGCTTAGCAGACCGCCAAATGCTGAATATAGTCAGTATTCCAAGAACGATTAACGAATACTACTATTGCACCTGAAGGAGAGGCTAAAACTCTCCAAATGGAGGGAGGATTTTGAATTCACTCAGAGCTTAGCAAATCTTTTGTTTTGTTTTGTTTTCAAAATGGTATCCAGTTGACTTTAAGAAACAGTACATAAACTGTACATGTTTAAAACGTGCTGAGTGGTCACATATGGGTTGAAAGACGGTTGCTGGTTGTGAGAGTCCTTGGAGGGGCGGGGTCCATGCTCTGGGAGGAGGGGCGGGGTCCATGCTCCGTGACGGTCAAGGGGTGGAGAGGGGCGGAATGGAGTCATGAAGGGGACGCTAGGGTGCCGGGATGAAGAGTATGATAGGATCCATGTCCTGGAAGCGTTCAAGAAGCACATTTCCTAGCAGGTGGCTTATGCCCAACTTATCCCCAGTGTTTCAAGCCAGGTCGAAAATGCAGGTTAGGAGGAGAATAGAAGGGGGAAAAATGGAAGAAGAAGGAGGACAGCCATGGAGAGAGGAGTCACCCGAAGCTCAGGGACAGATGATTCATGGGACCCAACCTTACCAGGGTCACAAACCAGGGAAGTCTTTGGCCAGTAGGCTTGGGGCATATTATCTCTTCTACTTTGAGTGAAGGAAGGAAGGAGAAAGGAGGGAAGGTGGGAGGATGGCGGGAAGGAGGGAAGGAGAGAAAGCAGGAAGGAAGGAGAAAGGAGGGAAGAAGATAAGGGAGGGAAAAGCTGTAATCAACATATTAGAAAAGTATGGATGAGACTTTTTTTAATTAATATATGAGTGGAAGCTGTTATATAATATTATTATATTGAGAATTAAGAGCCAAAATTCAAAAAATCTACACACTACAACCAAACCCGTTAAGGTATATGCGGTCGAGAAATTCCTGTTCTCCGCCCTTTGGGATGTTCACGGCGTCCACAGACCCTCTGTGCCTGGGCCTCAGCTTCGGCACTTGGAACCCCACGACAGCCAGGGCCTGCCCTGCCAGGGAAGCCGTCTTCTAGGGTGCCTGGCGGTTCGTCTGATGGTTGTCACTGCACAGAGGAGGGACCGCGTTTGCTCAGGTTGGGAGAGCACGCCCTCTGCATGGAACATAGCTCAGTGTAGCAGCCCAAAGCCTGCATTCTGAATAAAGAAAGGGGTTGTGGGCAGGGAAACCTTCACCAGAGCTCACATCTCTTCACCTACGTCGCTGCCCACTCTGTCTTCACGGAAGGCTGGCCCTCTACCTGCTCTTGACCAGTCTCCCTCTTCCCGTGCCAAAGCTGGTGAGTGCCACTGAAAAGAGTGATTCTGTTTTATTTTATTTTTTAAGATTTTATTTATTTATTTGACAGAGAGAAACACAGCTAGAGAGGGAACACAAGCAGGGGGAGTGAGAGAGGGAGAAGCCGGCTTCCGACTGGAACCTGGGACCCCGGGATCATGACCTGAGCTAAAGGCTGATGCCCAATGACTGAACCAACCAGGTGCCCCCGAAAGAGTTATTTTAGAAAACGTATGGTATGTGTGACCTCTACAGGGGTCACTGAAAGGTGGAATGGGGGTCCTCCACTCAAGTCAAGCATGTGGGCCACTTGACGGCTCCCCCTCTCTTTCCCTCACAATTCCCAAGGATTTCTTTTCTTCCCACATTTTAGGATTTGAAAGGGAGACTCAAGATGTGTGTTTTACATATTTTAAGGTTTTATCTTATATTTTGGTGTCAGACACCATTAAACTCTGACCCGGGACCTGTGTCATATCTACATCACAGGACTGGGCGGAAGCAGGAGGCCCTGTCGCTGGCCACGCACGTTCACAGCCAGCCGGAGTGAGTACACACCGCAGCGGGAGTCACCCTGCCATCCCACAGGGCAAAGATGCGATGATGTCAGCCTCCCATCTGATGCCGAGCTGTGTGACATTCACTGTATCAAGGCCATCGTCACCTTGCAGACTAGTCTGTATTTGCTTTGGACAGAAGTTTCTGGAATGCGTTCAAGCATTACTCATCTGCAGACTTTTTTCACCCAATACGTGCAAATACTTGAATTATTACTCCCAAGATTCATGTCTTGATTTCACTTACCTAAATGGAAAAGAGTTGAGGGGCTTCATGAATAGCCTTCCAAAGGAACTTTTTATTATTATTTTACTTTATTTCTGGTAGAGCTAACGTACACTGTGACACTAGTTTCCGGTGTACAACATCGTGATTCAATACTTCCATACAACACCTGGTGCTCATCCCAGGTGCCCTCCTTAATCCCCATCCCCTATTTCATCCATCCCCTCTGAGAACCATCACTTTGTCCTCTGTAAAATCAGCTTCTTGGTTTGTTTCTCTCTCTCTCTTTTTTTCCCTTTGCTCGTTTGCTTTGTTTCTTAAATTCCACATATGAGTGAGATCATATGGTATTTGCCTTTCTCCGACCGACTTACTTTGCTTCGCATTATACTCTCTAGCTCCACGTGTCACTGCGAATGGCAAGATTTCATTCTTTTTGATGGCTAAGTAATATTCTGTGTGTGTGTGTGTGTGTGTGTGTGTGTGTGTGTGTTTCATATCTTCTTTACCCATTCATCAATTGAAAGACACCCGGGCCGCTCCCATAACTTGGCACAGCCCAAGCCTCCATCAGTAGATAAGCAGATCAGGAAGGTGTGCCTTCCAAAGGAATTTAAACAACCTGGATGCTAAGCAGTGCAGGCGAGGTTCTATTTGGCCTTATTCCCACAGGCCAGAAGTAGAGCTCTGTGGCTTTGAGACAAGCAGAGCATCGATGGGCTTGTTTTTGTGTTTAAAGTATAGAGTCCTCAGCTGCCAAAGTTGCTGTCACTGTTTTCCATACCTATCCGAGTGTGCAAAGCCAGGACCATCAGAGCCCTCGGCGGCTAACTGTGAAATAGTCACTTGATGTAGGAGTTAAACAATGAGGAGCTCTGCTGTGAGACACAGTCCTAGAAAATGCATTTTATGAAAAGATATGTGAGTCATGGTGGCTCTCCACAGCCTCAATGAGAGTGGAGATCTTCAACATCAGCACAGGTTTTTCTGGCTTATTTTTTATTTATTTATTTTTTTAGTATATTAGTCTTTTTTTCTTTATTTTTTAAAGATGTTCTTTATTTATTTCAAAGAGAGAAACACAGTTAGAGAAAGAACACAGGCAGAGGGAGTGAGAGAAGGAGAAGCAGGTGTCCCGCTGAGCAGGGAGCCCGAGGTGGGGCTCGATCCCTGGACTCTGGGACCATGACCTGAGCCCAAGGCGGTCGCTTAACCAACTGAGCCACCCAGGCGCCCCTGTTTAAAAACTTTTAATCGGGGCATAACATACAACCAAACACACACACACACACACACACACACACACACACATATCTTAAGTGTATAGTCAGATAAACTTTCACATCATCACTTTACTTTTGTTATTTGGATTAATAGATCTTTATGTACTTTAAAAAGGAACAGAAAAAAAAAAAGAAAATGGCCACATTTTGATCCGTCATTCATTAACACAGAATAAAAATTCCTGGATACATACACATAGAACTCCTGTCTTTGAACGAAGTCTCATTACAGCGGAAGTCCAGTGTGCACAGCTAGGAAACCTACCCACAGTGCAGAAATGCTTGCTGCATTCTCTCTTGCCCCTCACATTCTGTTTTCATTCCGAGTCTTGTGTCAGAGCCACATACTTATTTATCCTCTCTGCCTATGCTCTTGGGATATTTCTATTTAGTAGGAAAGCAGTATCAGTGAGCATCTCTGTTTTATTAAGTTTGTCAAACAACAGAATATCTGGTCTGTTGGCCAGAATTTGTTAATTTATTAGTAACAGCTCCGTCCCAATGCATCTTGGAGAGGCTGTTTTCCAACAAATTCTTGGGTTCATACTTGTAAATGGTATTAATCCACTTGTTAACTCAACAGAGGGGTAATTATTGATGTCAGGTCTTACTGACACAATTCTGTGTGCTACTTACATTTCTGAAGAACTTCCTCGATTGTATTTCCTGACTCCTGAGCTCGGTTGATTCATGATGGGAGCTGATAATTTCTTCCCAAGCTTCAGAAGCTACTACCGTGAAAGTTGAAAGGAGAAGCAACTCAAGAGCAAAGCTTCTTTTTTTAGGAGGAAAAACTAGGGCAAAAATTCCCTATCTTTGTATAACCAAGGACCCTTCTGGACATGCCGTTTTTAAAGTATTATCTATCAAATCACAGCAATGAAAAAGCAGCGAGTTCAGCTTGCACCCGGGCTGTGCCCACGGTGAGGGGTCGGCAGGTCCCCATGAGCCCGATGATCAAGGAAGACAGGCCGATGGGAGCCAGGCTGTACGTAGACTTGGCTGCAGCTGAAGGAGGAGGCAGAGGTTTCTGGTGTGAGGTTCTCTGGAGGAGGGAGTGGAAAAGGGAGGGAGAGAGACAGTCTCCTGCCCCTTCTCCCACCCAAAGACAAGTTCCGATCCCCCCCAGAGTCATGGCTAGAGGCAGAAGCTACCAATGGGGAGGACCACTATTTTAGAGCTTAGGTGACAGACGGTGACACAGTTGAGGGAAGGGACAGCCTGCCAAGCTCTCAGTGGAGCCCCGGGCCCCTCGAGTGTGGGGAGGCTCCCACACAGCCTGTGCCCACGTGGGGAACAGACACAGCTTGTGGTCAGCGGATGTAGGGTGTGTGATGGGGGCCAGCAGCAGAGTCACCCGGAGGTCAGCGGGCCAGGGGGGCTGACTGACAGCAAGCGGAGGTCTTACGTAAAGTCAGGGGCAAGAGCGATGAAGTCGGAGTTACTTTTAGCAAATAAATTCTCGCCAGGATTCACCATCTGAGAAGACTGAAGGCAAGTGGGAGGAGGGGTGTCAATTCAATGGTAATGCATTCATTTTCCAACTTGTATTGGTCGTACAGTTTGGACAGAGTGTCCCATTTTCAGGTAGCGGACCGGGAGGCCACACCGAGGCTGAGTTTTGCGAGCTAATAACCTAAGATGTATCAGTGGTCCCACAATGTCGGGTCCTCCAGGGGAATTTCAGTCATGTGCAGTGACTCGAGGTAGGTCAGGTCTGTTTCTCCTCCCACATGGCCATTGGTCACACAGAAAGCAAGTCTCTCGGGGCGCCTGGGTGGCTCAGTTGGTTAAGCGACCGCCTTCGGCTCAGGTCATGATCCTGGAGACCTGGGATCGAGTCCCGCATCGGGCTCCCTGCTCGGCGGGAAGCCTGCTTCTCCCTCTCTCATTCCCCCTGCTTGTGTTCCCTCTCTGGCTGTGTTTCTCTCTGTCAAATAAATAAATAAAATCTTTAAAAAAAAAAAAAAAGGAAAGAAAGAAAGAAAGAAAGTCTCCGGCAAAATCACAGCACACAAACCCTTCTTAAAACACAAGCTGGAAAAAAAATTATACAGGCCCATTCTGTTAAGCTTAGAGAAGTCCCTGCTCTCTGCCCTCAACTCTGAGTGGAGGTCACTCTGTGACCAACCCATGACGTGCACGCAGCCCCTTGGTCCTCTAAGGCAGCTCAGCAGACAGGGTCCTCCTTTAGGGACCACCAGGGCCCAAAGCACTCGAGATCCTTATTGACATAAGGCAATGGAGAGGCCCCACATTTTTCAAGTCAACCAAAATCTTAAACACCGTCTAGGAGAAACAACCAATAAGAAGTTGTCTCTGACTTTGACTGTGCTGGTTGGCACATTCTCGCCAGCAGATTCGGAGGATGCGACTTGAGGCCTTTGCCTCTGGAGTGTGGGGAGCCCTTAAAAGGTCTCCACCTTATAACCTATCACCCCTGGGGTGTGGACTTCTGACTAGGGTCTTTCAAATGCTAAATAGGCATTTCTGGGGTTTTCATAGAAAGCAAATGTGTGCATGTGCCCTCCTCGGTTGATGGTGAAGTATTTTTTTTTTTTAAAGATTTTATTTATTTGACAGACAGAAACACAGCCAGAGAGGGAACACAAGCAGGGGGAGTGAGAGAGGGAGAAGCAGGCTTCCCGCTGAGCAGGAAGCCCGATGTGGGACTCGATCCCGGGTCTCCGGGATCATGCCCTGAGCCGAAGGCAGTCGCTTAACCAACTGAGCCACCCAGGCGTCCCGATGGTGGAGTATTTAAAGAAAATTGTCTCACAGTCAGTATGGTAGGCAGCACGAGAGAGTATGTGCCGACCGCCAGGTGGCCATCACGTGAAGCAAGCAATCAGTCCCCTCAGGTCATTTCTAGAACACACAGGAAACAGAAATACTTAAATGAGTCCAGTATTTGTGCCATTTCTTACAGTTTATAAGACACTCCTCCATAAGACTTTATTTAATCCTTACTTTAAGAGGAATAACTCCTTTTATTTGTTTGTTTGTTTGTTTGTTTGTTTATTTTTAGGATTTTATTTATTCAACAGAGGGAGACACAGCCAGAAAGGGAACACAAGCAGGAGGAGTGAGGGAGGGAGAAGCAGGCTTCCCGCCGAGCAGGGAGCCCGATGTGGGGCTCGATCCCAGGATATGGTATTATGACCTGAGTCGAAGGCAGACGCTTAACGACTGAGCCACCCAGCCTCCCCCCAAGAGGTATAACTCATTTTAATAATGAAGAACTCAAGGGGCGCCTGGGTGGGGCTCAGTTTGGGAGCCTGCTTCTCCCTCTCCCTCTGCCTGTCACTCCAACTCATGCTGTCTCTGCTTTTAAAATCTTAAAATAATGAGGAACTCGAGACTTAGAGAGCTAGAGTGAAATGTAATAGCTCCTGATTAGAGAAACCATGAATGTATACATCATTCATTCAACTACTATTTACTGACAGTGTCCTTGGGATATGCACTAGAGATGTCATTGTGACAAAGTGTATGCCATGCTAATCGCTGGCTAACAAATCGGTCCAAGATTTAGCAGCGTACCACGGCAAACATTTACCATCTCACAGCTCCCTGGTTCGGGTGTCTAGGCACAGCTTACCCGGATGTCTCTGACTCAAAATTTCTCAAGAGGTCGCAGTCATCTCAAGTCACAAATGGACTGAAGGACTGGTAACCGAGTTCACCCAGGTGGCCTCTCTGTGCACGGCTGCCTCACGACACGGCGGCTGGCTTCCCCAGAAGGAGTGATCCGGGACAGAGCCCCTAAGACGGAAGCCACAACCTTCTAATCCTTTCATCTCAGAAACAGCTTCTGGTTCCTTCTGTCGTCTTTTATTACACTAGTCCATGAGTTCGGCCCACACTCAAGAAGAGGGAACTCCGCAAGACCAGGAGCCTGTCAGAGGTCTCCCACCCAGCAAGTCATACTCTGCCTTCACTTCGGGAGCTTACAGTATGGCGGGAGGAGCAGCTATCATTCTGTTCCACTTACAATTCCATATTCATCTAGTTATCATTGATCGATGTGCCATGGAGGAGAACATAGGATGCTATGAGAGTACCGCGGTTGGAAGACAGGGGTCTAAGACTTCACAGAACGCCGTATAAATATGAAAGTGGAGACAGAGTGGTGAGCCTGCCTGCTCAGTTTGCCAGGATGGAGCCTTCCTTCTGTCTGTACTCTCCGAAGGGACCAATCCTGACCACACCTTGCTCTCAGAGTGCCCGCCCCGGAGCTGTGACACTGTAAACACCTGTTGGTTGCTTTTCCATCAGCCCTAGCCAACTAATACACAGAGTGCCTACAATCACACCATACCCAAAATAAATAAAAATAATAAAATTAAATTAAAAGATAAAATAAGTAATAATACCACCATACCCCCACTCACATTTGAAGGAGAAAGATGGGAAATTTGCTGTGGTCACTCGGGGGAGGAGGGGCAGAGGGAGAAGGAGAGGCAGACATCCCGCTGGGCCACAACCCGGAGCTGGGCCCTGGAGCCACGAAGGTACCCAGGCTTTCCCATTCATAAAACAGTTCCCAACAGCCTGCTGGCCACCGAGGAAAGCGTAGGGGCGGGGTGCGCGCACGTGCACGTGGGTCGTCTATGGGTGGTGAGCGGGCGGGTTCCCACGGTCCCGGGCCCCCACGGTCCCGGGCTCCCACGGTCCTGGGCTCCTGGCTCCTGGCTCCATCCTGTGCCTTACCCCTTCGCCCGCCGCCGCAGCGTCTGAGATGAGCCCCGGTGAACCTTCTCGACGGCTGCCCAGCTTCCCCGGCCCACTTCCTGCCTGAGCCATTGGGGGGCCCAGGAGCGGCTTGAGCGGGTGAGCGGTCACAGGTTTCGGCAAAGCAGACGTGTGGCTTCTTTGGCAACACGGCTGCCTCAGGAACCGGGTGGCGTCCCGCTCTCCTTGCTTCTGGTCAGCGCCACGTGTGCGCGAGGTCAATCAGTTCCCAACAGTCTTGCCGCCCCAAGCCTCTGGTTTGTTCTTCCCAGCCGGTGTTCCATCCCCTCTCCTCCTCTTAGCATAACGGCAGGGACTGGAGGTCCTCTGAAATGATAAGCTTGAGAGGGCGGTCATACCCCCCGGATCCAGTGTTTAACATTGGACTGGCGGTTCCCTTCCTGCCCCTCCTCCTCCCTGTCTTGTCTTTCCTCCTCCTGTCCTCCTCGTCCTTCCCTCCCCCCTTCCTCCCCTTCTTCCACCTCCCTCTCTCCTTCTTTTCTCTTTCATCTTTCCTCTCTCTCTCTCTTTCTCTCTCTCTCTCTCTGACAAACAAAAAATTGCCAGGAGATACTACAGTATCTCCTCCTAAGGCTTAGCTTCGCTCGCAACAGGCTTCATTTAGGGGCCCACTAACAGCTAGCTTTTAAACTTGGTCTCTCCATCAGCCCTGCTTACCCTGCACACAGAGTCTTGCCCATTTGCAGAACAAAATCCCCCTCCATCACTGCTTGCCACCCGATTCCCTCTACCCTGAGTTCATCTCTCTCTTTCGGGGTCTCTGCTAGAAGCCGCCAATACCCATCAGAGTTCCCAGGTTCTCCACCATTTCTCCCAGAGCTAAGACTTGACCAGTATGTGATCTGACTTTCAGGTTATTGTAGTAGGTGGTTTTTTGCCAAGGGTCATCTGGGAAAAGGGTCACTCACCTGTCAGCCTGCAGTTTCCACATTCTTAGAATCAGCTTCTATCACAAAGCCAATGCCCATATTTCAGACATTTCTAGCAGCAAATTCTGTTTAATTTGGATACTCTGTAAGTATAGCTCTGTGTAAAAGGGACCCCAAATAAAAGCGACGTAGGTGAAGTAGGCATTTATTCTCACTTGTGGAACTGTCCGTAGGGAGGTGCGCCAGGGCTGGTGTGTTGCTCTGTTCCATCTGGTCATTCCCAGTTGTCCTCATCATCTCTGAGCTCTCTGGTCCCAAAAGGCTCACTTCCACATCCACGTTTCGAGCAGCAGGATAAGGAAAAGGGAAGAAGATGGACACACTTCCTCCCTTGAAGAACTTTTCCCGGGCCTTGCACCCGTCACTTTGGCACACATCCTTTAACCAAGCACTTAATCACATGGTCGCACCTCATTGCTGGGGAGGAGAAATGGGCTTTACTCCACGAGGTCTAACAATTGGAGGGGGATCCCTTACTAAGAGAAAGAGAAGGAGAACACGCATGGAGGCAACCAGCAGGCTCTGCCCCCACGTGTAGCTGGGCAGCAGAGATGGATAGTGTCCAAACTGGATGCTTGTGTTTGCGGCAGTTGTGCTATCAGACTCACACCAGGATAAGAGCACTAACCAGACTGTCCCAGGTACGGCTGGATCTAGGTCTCCTCCGTATAGATGGCGTTGTGGACGTGGAGTTTTTTAGAATGATAGGAAGCTCCTGATCACAACTGAGTCATTAAAAAGCATTGGCGTTAGTTGGGGGGGGGGGATTCAAACCCCAGTCTTCTACCTCCAAACACATTTGGTTATTTGCAAACAATCCAATTAAAAAATGAGCAGAGGCTCTCAAGAGAGATGCTGAATGCCACTCATCATCAGGGAAATGCAAAGCAAAACCACAAAGAGAGATCACCATACACCTGTCAGAATGGGTAAAATCGACAACACAAGAAAGAACAAGCATTGGCGAGGCTGTGGACCGAATGGAACCCTCTTGCACTGCTGCTGGGGATGCACATTGGTGCAGCCGCTGTGGCTCAAAATACGAAAAATGGAAATGCCATATGATCCAATAATTCCACTAGCGGAACTGGAAAATGAAAATACTAATTCAAAAAGATAGATGCACCCCGTGTTCACTGCAGCGTTATCCACAATAACCAAGACAGGGAAGCAACTTGAGAGTCAGTAGGGGCACCTGAGTGGCTCAGTCAGTTAAGTGCCTGACTCTTGATTTCAGCTCAGGTCATGATCTCAGGGTCATGAGATCAAGTCCCATATCAGGCTCACTACTTGAGATTCTCTCCTCTCTCTTTACCCCTCCCCCTGCTCTCTCTCTCTCTCTTTCTAAAATAAATGAGTAAAATCTTTTTTAAAAAGGAGTCCATTGGTAAGCGAATGGGTAAGGAAGGTATATATGATAATGGAATATTATGCAGCCATAAAAAGGAAGAGGATCATGCCACTTGCATCGATATGGATGGACCTGGAGGGTATTATGCTAAGTAAAATAAGTGATACAGAGAACGACAAATACCATATGATTTTACTCATATGTGGGATGTTAAAAAATTGAGTAAGCCAACAAAAAGGTCAAATTAGACCTATAAATATAGAGCAAAAACTGATGGTGGCCAGAGAGAAGGGGGGGCGGTGGAGGACAGGCACAATGGGTGAAGGGGAGTGGAGATACAGGCTTCTAGGTATGGGATGAACAAATGACAGGGATGAAAGGCCCAGCATAAGGACTCGTCAATGATCTTGTAATAGGTTGTGCAGTGACAGATGGGCGCTACCCTTGCGGTAGGCAGAGAGTGAAGTCTAGAGAAGTCAAATCACTCTGTTGCACACATGAAACTAATGGAACATTGTGTGTCACTAGACTCAAAATAGAATTTTTTTTAAGGGAGGCTCATTTGCCTCCAACAAGCCCTCCCTGCAGCCATTCAAATGTCTTTGTTCTCATCACTTCGGGTTAAGAGGAAGATTTGTTTCCAAGAAGGGCCACATTTCAACAATATGAAATAATTATTCATCCTTCTCCTTTAAAATGGTTCACCAAAAGCGTTTTAACTCATTTCCCACTTCCAATTTTCAGAACCTCATTTCCCCTTGGAGTACTGTGGGTTTCCTTGCTTTGGGTTTCGTCATCAAGCGTACAAGTGATTGGAGCGACTGGAAAACCAACTTCTCCCCCAGCCAATCCAAATTTCATTTTGTTGGGTAGTTTTGATTATCACTTGAGCTAGGACAGGGCAGACTTTATACCTTCATCAGAGACTCCCTGGTGATTTGCATATCATATGACTATATGATGATGAGTGGAGAAGAGTCTTCAATGGCGATAAACACGGAATCCATGCTGGGTGTTGGAAGGATGTGATGGAGAGATTGGAAATTAAAGAAATGAAAAAAGAAACGAAGTTTCCTTTGGATCCCTGGACTTGAGCCCTATTCTAATCCTCAAAACAGAAGCAAAAGAGGGTAAGAGGGATGGACTCTACCAACCAGACTCTCCATCGATTGTACAGAATTGAGTACTCCAGCCATGCATCCTGCCGAGCCCAGAGAAGGCATACGAGAAAAGTTCCTGAACCCAAAAGTAATTTTAAAACTGCAAAAAGTAAGGCCACAAAAGAACGCCAAATAATTAGTGATGATTTAGCCTCCAGTGGAGGTTAACGAAAAAAGACTACTTGTTTTCCTCAGATTTAGAGGGAAGAGTAGCTTCTAGGAGCCCTTCTGAGCCTCCACATTGAGAGAATCGGAGAATATTAGCCAAGGCACAGTGGGGTTCAGGTTTGAGGTAGAGCTTCCTGATAGGGGAGTCCTTTGTTTGTTTGTTTAAAAACAATCTACACTAAGCTGGGAATGCTTCTTTTTGGTAGCTTTTTTAAGACACCGAAGACGGTGATGAGAGGACAGGGAGAGAGAAAGAAGAAGAGGGGGAGAGAGGGGGGGGAGCAAATTCTTCTAAAAAATACCATGTTTCATTGTTTCTAAATCAAGATATAATATTTATTATGATATGGGGTAATGGGAATTATATATATTTTTTCTTTTCAATTTTTATTTAGATTCCAGTTAGTTAACATACCATGCAATATTGGTTTCAGAAGTAGAATTCAGTGATTCATCACTTACCTACAGTGTTCATCACAAGTGTCCTCCTTAATACCCATCACCCATCCAGCCCATCCCCTACATACCTCCTTTCATCAACCCTCAGTTTGTTCTCTCTTTGAGAGTCTCTTATGGCTTGTTTCCTTCTCTCATTTTTTTCCCCTTTCCAATATGTTAACCTATTTTTTTCTTAAATTCCACATATGAGTGAAATCATTTGGTATTTGTCTTTCTCTGACTGACGTATTTCTGTTAGCATAATATTCTCTAACTTCATCCACATCACTGCAAATGGCAAGAGGTCATTCTTTTTGATAGGTGAGTAATATTCCTATATGTATATATTTATATTTATACACACACACACACACACACACACCACATCTTCTTTATCCATTCATCAGTTGATGAACAGTTGAGTTCTTTCCATAGTTTAGCTATTGTTGATAATGCTGCTACAAACATCCAGGAGCATGTGCCCATTTCAATCTGTACTTTTTAATTTTTTTTTAAGATTTTATTTATGTATGACAGAGACACAGTGAGAGAGGGAACACAAGCAGGGGGAGCTAGAGAGGGAGAAACAGGCTCCCCGCTGAGCAGGAAGCATGATATGGGGCTTCATCCCAAGACGCTGGGATTGTGACCTGAGCCAAATGCAGACACTTAACGACTGAGCCACCCAGGCACCCCTATACTTTTGTATTTTTTTGGTAAATACCTAACAGTGCAATTGCTGGATCCTAGGGTAGTTCTATTTTTAATTTTTTGAGGAACTTCCATACTGTTTTCCAGAGTAGCTGCACCAGCTTGCATTCCTACCAACAGTGCAAGAGGTTCCCATTTCTAAAAAACAAAACAAAACAAAAAACCCCAAAAAACAAAAAAGAGGTTCCCCTTTCTCCACTCCTTGCCAACATCTGTAGTTTCCTGTGTTGTTAATTTTAGCCATTCTGACAGATGTGAGGTGGTATCTCATTGTAGATTTGATTTGCATTTCCCTGATAATGACTGATGTTGAGCATTTTTTCATGTGTCTGTTAGCCATCTGGATGTCTTCTTTGGAAAAATGTCTGTTCATGTCTTCTGCCCGTTTCTTAACTGCATTGTTTGGTTTTTTGGGCGTTGAGTCTGATAAGTTCCTTATAGATCGTGGGTACTAACCCTTAATTAGATATGTCATTTGCAAATATCTTCTTCCTTTCTGTAGGCTGCCTTTAGTTTCGTTGATTGTTTATTTTGTTGTGCAGAAGCTTTTTATCTTGATAAAGTCCCAATAGTTCATTAAAAATATAATATTTTGGGGTACCTGGGTGGCTCAGTTGGTTAAGCCACTGCCTTTGGCTCAGGTCATGATCCTGGAGTCCCGGGAGCGAGTCCCACTTCGGGCTCCCAGCTCCACGAGGAGTCTGCTTCTCCCTCTGACCTCTCCTCTCATGCTCTCTCTTACTCACTCTCTCTCAAATAAATAAATAAAATCTTTTTTAAAATATCATTTTTGATTTAAAAAAACTTTCCTGAGTAAAGTAGACAAGGAATCAGGGAAGGGAAAAAAGAAGCTAAGATTTATGAATTTTCAAGGCACCTAGGTTACACGCCCAACTCTTGGTTTCAGCTCAGGTCATGATTTCAGGGTTATGAGATCTAGCCTTTTATTGGGCTTTGTGCTGGGCATGGAGTCTACTTGAGGTTCTCTCCCATTCCCTCTGCCCCTTTCCCTGCTGTCTCTCTCTCTAAAAATAAAGTAAATCAAATCTTGAAAAAATTTACCAACTTTCCCCACCCTGCCCTATGGCAGAACTTATTAATATTCACAACACATGTGGAAGTGGAGAGATGGAGACTTTGACATTATGATCCTCCTTTTAAAACATACCCAGGGACACCCGGGTGGCTCAGTTGTTGGGAATCAGCCTTCAGATCAGGTCATGCTCCCTGCTCAGCGGGAAGCCTGCTTCTCCCTTTCCCACTTCTCCTGCTTTTGTTCCCTCTCTGTCTGTCTCTCTCTCTGTGTCAAATAAACAAATAAAATTTAAAAAAAACAAAACATATCCAGGGAGGGAACTGCTCCCCAGAGAGGTTAAGTAATTTTCCCAAGGGCATCACAGCTCACCCATGTCCAGACCGATGTTCAACATCAGTCTGATGGAGCCCAGATCATTTGTGCCATAATCCCTGTGTTAGAGTGTGCTGAGGTCAGTAACAGAGTTTGGGGAGCTCACGTGTCCCTGTAATTCCCTGAGGTGGACCAAAGTGCCTTTCGTTTACACCATTCTTGCCTCCCAGAATCCTATGCAGGGCTAATCTGAAAAGTGCATTTCCATTTTGGCGTCCATGTCTGTTATGGTGAAGTAAAATACATACCTGCACACAGTAAAGATTTCAGTGCTGCAGAAACATGTACAAGATGCAGAAGAGTTCTACTTCCCTCTCCTGACCTATCCTTTCCACTGAGGAAATTACTAACGACACTTCCAGAAAAGACCTTCCAGAAAAATGTCTTCAGCGTATAACCAGGTCGATATTCAATAAGGACCTTCTGCCATGATATCCTCACCCAAAGGCATGATCAGTATGATGAGAATCTCAGGTAAAATAAACATGAAGTAATCATTCATTTTTGTGTTTTTACTAATTTTTACATACAACTAAAACAGCTAAGGGTGACTCATCATTCTTTGTGCAAATCTCCTCATCTACACGACAGCTTTATGAGGCAAATATCACTGCAGCATTTCCAACGGGACCCATGGAGACCTGGGAGAAGGGACGTCTCTCAAAGTCTGGGAGCACTAATGCCTAACGCCAGGGATTGCCTCCCTGGACAGCGCCGCCTCCCATCTCGGGCAGTCAAGCAGGACAGATCCCCTCTCGTTCCAGAAACATCACAGGCACCTCGGGTAACAGAAAATAAGAGAAACACCCCTCAGAGGTCACCCACCCAAATAAAATCCATTTTCTCGTTTATTTTGGTGTTTCCTCCAGTGGCTTCTTTCCCCGCAAGCCGAATCTGGACATAGAACCCCTCCCTGGTTGGGGAGGGCGTTCACAGGCAGAAAATTCCACGGCAGGAAAAAGATCCAGCTGCTGCTGTTTATCCTCTGAATGATGAACGCGTCTGCAGGAACTGCCCGAGAAACCCTAAAAGTGCCTCTGTAACTAGATTAGAGGGGGGAATGGTGGAAGGCGGTGGGCAGCCTGGGACGCGGCTGGACACCGGTGGCAAAGCCCCTCCCTCGGCCCGACAGCTGGCTGAGCCGCCCCTCACCAAAAGGCGGGGGCTGGGTGACAAAGACAACAACCCACCGCCACCTTTTACGTTAGATTGACACAGACCACAGACGGTCAGGACTCTCGTGACGCTAGGTTAAATACGATCATATTTGGGGGCCTTACAAGGAAGACAATATTTGTCACACATGAATCACCCTGCAGGTAGCGGGGACAGAGCTAGAAAAATGGGTTTACGGACTGCCATGCTGGGTCTAGATATTTGGGGATATTTAATTTTTTTAAAAGATTTGATGTGTTTACTTAGAGAGAGAGAGAGAGAACACAGAAGGAGAGTGAGAGGGAGAAGCAGATTCCCCACTGAGCAGGGAGGTCAATGTGGGACTTGATCCCAGAACCCTGAGATCATGACCTGAGCCAAAGGCAGACACGCAACAGACTGAGCCACCCAGGTGCCTAGATATTTGCTTTTATTAACAACGAAGAAGGCAGGGATTTTAATAGCCTTCTTACATAAGAGTCTTAAAGATGATGTTATTTTATAAAGGTGTTTAAAGAAGACTGACTGAAAAGCATGAGTTGCAAATTGAATTCTAAGAACACTGCTAAGCAATCCATATTCATATCACTACCATTCCTGAATGGGCTTTGATATAAATAGTAGCATAGATATTTAAGAGCTATCCTCCCTGGAAAAAAAAAGTAATTAATTGGTGTTATGCACAGAGGACTTATCTGGGGGTTTTTTGTTTTGTTTTTTGTTGGGTTTTTGTTTTTTGTGGGGTTTTTTTGTTTTTTGTTTTTTGGGTTTTTTTGTAACCAGCACAGCTTTAATTACATGTAATTGTTCTCAAAATCAGGCTGCTCATAAGTTCTGCATTCTAGATGGTGATTATGCATCAATACACTAATCTATCACTTCCATTATTTTAGTCATTTATGTGTGTAAATTTGTATTTAATTCAGACAACAAACTAGGCGGTTCCCACTGTTACTCTTTGTCAAAGTATGCCTTTTTAAGGCACAATCTGGATGATTTCAATTTTCACGCATTCGCTTTTACTTAGGAAAAGAATCGTACGTTGTTGTTTTTTCCCTTTTGCTGACTATCAGGTAAATACAATGGTATCGGGTCTTCAAGGAGCTGGGTTTGTTACTAGTTCATCGAGGATTTTACTAAGAATCCTTGCAGCACTGCATTTGCTACCATATGATAATGAGCTGAACCTCGCAGAAATTCCCCTTCTGAAATCTCTTAGCGGATCAATGGTAACCCATTCCTTGCATAATTCAGACTTTGTTGCTTTCCTTCCAAGCAAGACCATGAACTGTCCCCTAGATCACTAAACCCCCATGCTCTCTGAACTCTCCACTGGGCCTTTGTATATCTGAGTGAATTTCAAAAATCAAATTTAAAAGCTGTCCCAGGACATCTGATGGGAACACATTAGCTCCATCCACCTCATCTTCGTGGATGACTGCACTATTTTTTTTTTCCTGATCTCTGATGCCCATAGGCAGAAATTCTTTATTTCCCGAATAAATGAATGAATAAATGAAATAACTAAATTGAATGTCAGAAAAATGGTGCTCTTTGTTTCTTTTCTGACTTTATTTGTTTATTTATTTATTTAGTGTGATAGCCCAATTCCTAGACAAGAGAGTTTTAGTGGGAAAAAACTGGAATTAAAAACTCTATCCCTACTTATAAAAGAAAATAATCAAGAGGTATCATTGGTTGAATAACCTTCACAGGACATGTACAAATAATTCTTCAGCTGTACTTGAAACTATATTATCTGATAACAAACTATGCTGCTATTCATCTCAAAACCTATTTAAAATTAGAAACACTGAACAAAATCTGCA
Organism: Spilogale gracilis; assembly: GCA_004023965.1. Lineage (NCBI taxonomy): Eukaryota > Metazoa > Chordata > Mammalia > Carnivora > Mephitidae > Spilogale > Spilogale gracilis. Next base: position 128,637 of record PITA01003042.1, on the reverse strand, counting down.
TTTTAAATCACTCATTTTGAGGACGCCTGGGTGGCTCAGTCGGTTAAGCATCTGCCTTCGGCTCAGGTCATGATCCCAGGTTCTAGGATTGAGTCCTGCTTCGTTTCTTCCTCTGCCTACCACTTTTTTTTTTTTAAAGATTTTATTTATTATTTATTTGAGAAAGAGAGATCATGAGCAGGCAGAGGGAGAGGGAGAGGGAGACTCCCCCACTAAGCAGGGAGCCCAATGCAGGGCTCAATCCCAGGATCCTGGGCTCAGGACCTGAGCCAAAGGCAGTTGCTTAACTGACTGAGCCACCCAGGTGCCCCAATAAACAAAATCTTTTAAAATAAAATAAAATGAAATAATTCATTTTTTCATTCCTTTTTGTTTATTTGGGTTTCTATTAAATATGCACTCTGTGGAATTGAACTAGTCCAGAACTAATCCAGAATAAGGGCACAATCTTTTGCTCTACTCTATCTTTCTTCCCCAGGTAAAGTTTTTATTGAAGTCATGAGAATTTTGCCTGAAAAATCACCGGTAATTTGGCAATGTTTATCAAAGACTTCTGGGATTATAGATGCTCAGTGAGAATGGGATGCATAATAAAAATTTTAAAAAGAAGACGATAATTCCTGTCCTCCTGAAAGAATTCATAGTCCCTAAACTAACTTGTACACACAGGCACGTACACATATGAAGACATTTGTACCGGATAAGTGAAAGAATAGGGTAAATGGAAGAGCTGAGTACTGACGAACCAGGAAGATCTCAGAAAGCGGAAGAACCAGATTTACCCCGGAGTTCATTTGGAGAGCTTCCTGAAAGACAGTGAAATAAGCGAGGACCCAACATCAGGTGCCGTCACCCCAAGTTTGATTAAACAGCTTTTATTTCACAAGGGATATTCGACCAATGCATCCCAGTACTTTACTACAGCATTTACTTGCATGAAAGCTTTGAAAAGTTAGTTTGGGAAGAGGTGAAAGGTTGTTGCTGGTTGGGGCGACTCCAGGATGACTGACTGACAAGAAACTAGAGAAACTTTCCAGACCAGAATGAGCAAGTCCAAGAGCAAAAGGATGCTGAGGTTGGTGAAAACATTGTGTTGTTTGTGTGGGACTACGGACCAACAAGGCAGATAATTCCATTAGGATCACTAAGGGAGGTGGCGGGGCTTGTAAAGTCAGGTTAAACTGCTCCAATGGACTGTGGGGACTTAAGGTCCTCACTGGCATTTCCACATCCTGATCACGCTCCCTTCTCACTTACATCTTGAAGCTGGCCACCCAAACCACAGAGTACTAAAAATGACACATGCCATCATAATGGGTGTCCAGTGGCTGCCCCCAGGATCTCAGATTTCATGGAAAATAAGCCATTATCTGATATATATAGACTAAAAACCCATGCACATACTTATATTTTGTGTGTGTGTTTTTTTAAAGATTTTATTTATTTGACAGACAGAAACAAAGCGGGAGAGGGAACACAAGCAGGGGGAGTGAGAGAGGGAGAAGCAGGCTTCCCGCCGAGCAGGGAGCCCGATGTGGGACTCCATCCCGGGTCTCCGGGATCATGACCTGAGCCGAAGGCAGATGCTTCATAACTGAGCCACCCAGGTGCCCCACAGACTTACATTTTGAATGTCCATTCCCCTGTTAGTGAGTTCTGTGTACTGCCTAAAACCACAGCAATCTGGGGATCCCCTTGCCTTGCACATCTGATGAAACGCTGCAAGGAACAGCACCTAGGTGTGTAACGGGAGCCACAGACTGTTTCCAGTTAGAGAAAAGCTGAATACAACCACGTTCCCAACGAATGGGCTTCTATGCACAGCTTTGCTGTCACTTGTATTTGTACATATGAGGGACTCGATAGACGGTTTTTCAGCTAAAGAGATTAACTTGCTCTTTACCATGTGATTTGTACTACACGCAAAAAGAACTTCCGTGGCACATCAGTTAATGAACACAGCTAACAGCTGAGAGATCCTCCTTCAAGCCTCTCTAAGAGCAAAGGCAAAAAGGTCTCAGTGGCATGAACAGCCCAGCGATCAGCCTTTAACAGAATAAGTACATTTCTATATATTGTTTGTTTTCATTCCCGGAAACAGGAAGTTAGGTATCTTCTGGTAAAAGGAGAAGAATTATAGGGGCACCTGGCTGGCTTAGTCTATTGAACACATGACTCTTGATCTCGGGGCTGTGAGTTCGAGCCCCATGTTGGACGTAGAAGTTACTTAAAAATAAAATCAAAAATTAAAAAAAAAAACATGTAAAAGTTGGGGTGCTTGGGTGGCTCAGTGGGTCCAGCATCTGCCTTTGGCTCAGGTCATGATCTCAGGGCTATGGGCTCGAGCCCCATATGGAGCTCCTTGCTCAGCGGGGAGCCTGCTTGTCCCCTCATCCTGTTCTCTCTCTCTCTCTAATAAGTAAATAAAAATCTTTTTAAAACAAAGAAAATTAAAGAATTCTAAGCAAAAAGACAGGTAGATATTGTTAGAATTTTGAGAACCTAATTTACAAGTATCCCCTAAAGTGTTTAAAGTACAAAACCCTTGAATTCATGTAACTGATTTCTATTGTATTCATGTAACATTTTGCAAAGAGAGGTTACTTCCAACGTTAGAAAACAACTCTGTTACTGTTGCAAAAGTCTTCCCACGAATCAGGCTTTGTGTCCTTGGGTAAGATTTTAACCTTCCTGTACTTTTCCTGGGCATGTTAATTGGCCTTCTGTTTCTAGCTTATCAAACATCCAGTGATAGATTTTTTTTTTAAGATTTTATTTATTTATTTGTCAGAGAGAGAGCACAAGTGGGGGAAGCAGCAGGCAGAGGGAAGAGCAGGCTTTCCGCTGAGCAGGGAGCCCCACGTGGGACTCGATCATTGAACTCTGAGATCATGAGCTGAGCCGAAGGCAGACACTCAACAACTGAGCCATCTAGGTGCTCCTAATAGGCTGATTTTTACTGAGGAATTGGGATGCTAGAGCCTGGAGCAGGGATAAAAAAAACTTCAGCCCTCACCTTCAGGAAACTTACTATCTTCTTAGACGACATGCGTGCCTGTCAAGAGATAATAAAGCCATTCGCCAGGCAGTAAATCATCTCCACACGAGCAGGAGAGGAGCCCCCGGAAAAGGGAGAGCTTTCTTCAGACCAGAGTGGCCAAGACACTTCGTAATGGGGCAGGATCTGTTGCTTCAAGGTCAATATTCTGCAAGAGGAGGAGCCCAGGAAAAGGGAAGGAGTAGGTCTGTGACCCGATTCCTGTCCTCCACACATCTTTGTGTGTGTGACACGGGCTATCTGAGGCCCCTGGCCAGGCCACCTCTCAGTCTGAACAATGGAGACCCCCTTTACCATTTGCCCCTGCTGAGTCTTCTGCTAAATTACAATCCCCCCCCCCTCCCACCTCCGCCCCTGCCCCCAGTAAAATGGTGTTCGTGAACAGAAGAGAGGGCCAGGACAGAATCAAGGGGGTTTTTTTGGTTGGTTTGTTTTTTTAACCTAATCTCCACCTTCCTTTTCTATAAACTGATCTGCAAATAGGACTGACTTCAAAGATCACATCAGGTGGGCCCGGGCCGTTTCTAGGGGCAGGGAACCATTCGTGGTATCATTTTTTTTTTTTACATTTTAATCTCATTTTTCTATCTTTCCAATAGCATCTGGACAATCTTACAATTCTTGTCTGGTGATAATGAAATCATTAAAAAATGTACCAGAACCCTTTTTGCTTATCTCCGTGCCATTTGGAACATATGGGAATAAATTGAACACCACTTGCTCATTGGTTTCCTTTCTTTTCTCTCTCCCCTCGTTTTTTTGTTTTGTTGTGTGTGTGTGTGTGTGTGTGTGTGTGTGTGTGCGCGTGTGTTTAACTCTGTTTGAATTCAGGCACCAAAAGAGCTAGGCATCTGAGTTTAAGAATGGATCTGGGAGGTACTTCTGCATGACCTTGATCTAGAAAGCAAGCCGCAATCTACCCAGCGCATTTTTGTGGCTTGAGTGACCTAGTGTCTTTCTTTGTTAAAGATTTTCTTTAGGCTTTAGGTTGATTCTATAGCAACAGGAAACAGCCCAGTTTGGGCATTTCACAAATAGTTCCAAGAGACCACGAGAAATCCAGCGAGCCTATTGGGGCGGTTCGCTAAAATATCTTAGAGCAATTGACACACGTCAAAGAATATCGTTCCCTTTCTTGGAAACCACGTTGCCAGCCTTTTCCAGCCACGGGACCCTGTTTAGCCAGAAGAGAGGAACTCGGGCTAGTCCCAGGAGAGGCCTCCCCGGTAGAGAGAGGAAAGACTTTTCCAGAAGGAACTTGCTCTAAAGCATAAAAGGTTCAGCCTCCAGCCTGTTGTTCAAAAAAGTTTATAAAGCCCTTTTAAGGAAACAATTTAAACCCAGCTGCACTTATCGATCAGTGATTTGATTTTGCTTTGTTAGGAGGGATTTGTAATCTGCTTTTAAATGTTTTTTGTTCCTGGCCTTCATTGATAGCAAGTTCTGCCTGAGGCTACCTCTCAAAACTCTTCACCGGCTTTCAAGTCTATGTGAATAAGGGGAATAATTTTAATCTGCACCTCCCCACTCTCCCCCGCCTTCCCCTCCTGACTATAGAAGGAAACGTGAAGGAGTTGGAAGAATTTTCATCAAATTCTGCCAAACCTAAAACATATAAGAAGAAGCCATTTGTCTTTGAAAGCAAAGGGAGAGCAAAGGAGCAAGTTCTGTTTACGAAGTCAGAAAAAGTCAAGTAGATTTCACTTTCTCAAGTACCTTCTGTCAGTGTCCAAAAAGTATACCGTTCCTAAAACCTGCCCCTGCCAGGTGCCGGCCGCAATTAAAAAAAAAATAGATTCTGAAAGGTATTTGGATCCAGCAGAACATATTATCTTTGCAATACGTAGGTTTTGCAGAAACTTTTTTATTTACAGCTTTCGAAGGTTGTTATTGCGCCTTTAACTGCATCGTGAACTGTTCACTTCACGTTCCCCACACCCCCATACCAGAGCGACCATCTATTACCGTAGCATGAACTAAAGAGCAGAAACCGTGATTCTAAATGAGCTAATCGCCTTTGATATTTCCCAAGCTTTACACAAACCAAATCCACTCGCGAGGCATCTAGTGTTTGATTCTGTGAAGGCGATGCACACACGTGTTCCTCTGTGCAATGTCAGTGTATGCTGACCCACGTATGATCCTTACGAGTTTATTTAGCAAGAAACCAAAGATGTGAGGAAAAGAGACTTTTTTTTCAAGTGGCACCTTAATTGTCTTTCATGCGTGTTCTACAGATCGTTACTGAGTATTTACAGGTCCTGCAAGAAATGACTTTACGCGAAAGGAGAGGGTAACATATCTTCATTGTTTATAAAAATGACAGCTCCTAATGGACCATATTAGCTTTAACACAAACTATTAAATCCCCTTCATTAAATTTTTCTGTGTTCTGTTTCAGCATCTCGTTAGCTCTGGGAAGTAGGTGCAAACTCCGAAGGAAACGCAAGCACACATTGAGACGATTATAGATCATGGTTATTAGATAAGCCTCGGGAGGATGTTTTTCTTGGGCTGCTCTCAGGCATTTTGAAAGAGTTGTGTTCCAGGTTTGAGGTCCCATGTTTCTTCCTCTTAAACTATGAGCAGCTGTAGCACATGACCTACTTCTGTAGGGCCCTGTAATGATTTCCTTCCTTCGGAGGCTTCAGGAGTCCTCCTTCTGCCCTGTGAAAAAAGGGACAAATATTTTAATCCAAGCAAAATGCTGAAGCAGGTTTTGTTGGTTTCAGGGAAGAAACTCAATACAGCTCCAGCACCGAGTGTAGGCCTCAAATTGGAACCAGCTGGGCGGCAGAAGGGCTCCCAGACCTCTGGGGGAAGGCAGGGACAGCCTTGCCTAGGGCTGCGGCCCATACACCTGCAGAGATCGACTACAACTTGGCAGGCGTCTGGGCTGGGCCGAGAGACCGAGCCTGTTGCAGGGCAGGGAAGCCCGCCCTGCCAGGCGCTCGTGGTTCCGAAGATCAAGTAAGGACGGTGACAACTGCCCAGACCACCCCTTTTAAAGTGATTCTTCCTCATGATGACAGCAACGCCTCATTCTTCTTTTGGAACGGAGTTGATACAAATCAGACAGAAACACACATTTCCTATTTCTTTTTGGCTTTCGTGGGAGAAAGTCTGCAGAAGACTACAGGTCTTGACCATATTTTTAGAGTTATCTTGAAAGCTAGGGGAAGTAAAAAGTGTTGAAAAAGGAGTGTGTGCGTATTTTATATTCTCTTCTTGGTGTTTGTGTTTTTGTTTACAGTGTTGTTATTATTGTTGGCCAGTTTTCCTTTTCAACTAAGCGAACTCACTTTTCCAGCATGCTCCAATATCTAAACATAGAAGACTTAGGGCAGCCTCTAGGAGGTTATTTTAAATAAAGTATTTTTGAAAGTTTCGTATGGCAAACTCTCCACGGGTGAGAGATGACAGTAACAACTCATTTTCAAACCAAGATTACTAAGATCTTTGCTTAGTCGAAGACCAGAAATCCGATCATTTCATTTCAAAACCAGCTCTTAACATATTTTCTGGGGGGTGGGGGGAGAAAACGGGACACGAAGAACGGGTCAAAATTGTACAAACTCGTCTATTTAGTAAATATATCTTCCAAATACTGCTCGATGCAGAATGTGTCATTTTTCATCTGAGTTTTAAATTACTGGAGTCAGAAGCCTTATGATCATAGTGTGGCCATTGCAGAATCCTAAATAACAGGACCCACCAAAAGCACCATCGGCCCCGGGGGCGCAGGGTGACATAGTGAGAAAAGGTCAGCCCGGGGGAAAGGTGGCAATTCAGGGAAATCTAGGGAAGGCTGTTGAAATTTAGAGATTAGTTAAATCTCCGGGAGTGTGAATTTATCTGGCTCCTTCTGACCGGTCTTTTCCAATGAGCCAATGGATCGCGCTTTTTGCTTAGCGTTATTCAATTTACTGGCTGATGGAAATTATACAGTCAAAATAGCTAATATACATAAGGTAGGAATTTTATATGTTTTTAAAAGAATTGTCAGCCCGAATATGTGAATAAATATATGTATGTACGTGCATATATACGTGAGCACACACATGTATTTATTTCTAAAGGGAAATAAGCATTTCAAAAGAATATCGGCTAGCAAGGCTCCCAGCTCCTCCCTCATTTTTGCCCCCCTCTCACACAGAAAGGTGGAAAGCTCCCCGTGGTGAAGGGTGGGAAGGGTGTGAGCACAAGTCCTGAGCAGAGCAGGAGGGTTGCATGCGTTGGGCTTACTGTTTTTGCGCCCTGCTCTCAATGTGTATGCCCGATTCTAAATTTTTAACCAAATCTTTGTTCTCTTTCCTCCAGAAGATGCTTCATGCTCCTACCTACGCCCGCAGCTGCACCCAGGGAGCTCCCCCTCCCACTGCTGTTCAGCCACAGGGGAGACTTAATGAAGCAGACTGAGCGCTCTTCCTATCCAGCTTCCTGAGGAAGCCAGTCAGCTGAGACCGGGAAAGGGCCGCCACCACACGCCAGCAGCCCCGTGGAAATCAAACGGGGGAGCCCGGCATGGGGGCAGCTGGCCCTTTCAGGCTGTTACTTTGATACCTTTGATACGGGCTTGGGTTTCTCTCCAAAACACTGGCACCAGCTCACCCGTGAAGCTGGGACAGGACACCCATGGCCAGTATCTGGGCCAGGCGGGCCCAGCGACTCCAATGGGGTGTGGATTTCTTGAAAATATTCATGCCTGGACTCAGGAAATTCGGAAATTCTACCACACGTCGTCATTAGTCGCTCTCAATCCTGGTATCATCAACTTAGCCCCCAAATTAAAGCCATAAATATAACAATCCCAAGGCAGTAAGGTCAATGTTCTGATGGTTGGAGCAGAAAAACATCTTTCTCTACAAGCGGGAACTAGCTGATAGAAATGAAAGATGCACATATGCACCTACATTTGAGAAAAAAGCCCCCCCTGCTCTCAGGAAAGGTGAACAGTAGGGAGCGGTCAATTTCAGGTTGGTTGACGAACTTGGGAAAGTACTTCTGATTTAAAAAATAATAATAATAATTTTTTTTTGGCCAAAATGGTCAGCGGGTGATGAGGACCGACTTCCCGGCCCTCCACTGCCAAATCTCAACTGCCTGAAAACTTACAGAGATGCTTGATTAAAACTAGAATAAAAATCTCCAGTTGCCTTCAGCAAACCACAGAGCCAGGGTGGGAAAACCAGTGCCAGGTTGCAGTTTAAGTATAGTTACTTGGCGCCTGCTGAAAGCACCGCTCCCTTCCTGTTTAATAATTAATTCAACTTTAAAGCCCCAAGGATCTGGTCTCAGCACTAGCCTCACAAAGCAGTACAGAAACAAAATGCTTCCAGAGCTGGAGGGGGGACAGAGGAAGAAAGACTCTAACATTTCAAGAAACATCACCACATGGGGCCCGTGAAGGGGGCGGGGGGCTGGAGGTGGAAAGAACCCGGGTGGAGAAATCCGAAATAAAATAAATACGCACAAAAGCAAGGTTATTCACGGCCACTGACACCAGGACTGGGAGCGGCACCGTGAGCCAGAAGTCATCCGTTCGGGAAGCAGGCTGGGTGCCCGCAGGCTAGTGAGGACCAAGAGGGTAATAGGCTCAGTCTCTGGAAAAGGAGAGACCTGGCCTCGCTCTTCATTAGTGGCCTCTGCTCGTTAGTCAGAGCATCGCGCTGGAAAAGGCATCAAAGGTAGGCAGTCATTCCTGCCTGGACCCCCTCATCCGCCACCCCAGCCCCAGGCCTACGATCCTCCTACCAGGGGATGGCCAAAGAATGTACTGATGAGGGGGCAGCCAGAGAGGGAGATGAGGGCATGCACACACACACACACACACACACACACACACACAGAAAGGAAGAGGGGCAAGGGCTCACTGAATGGTAAATGTTCTGTGTATTAAAACACGGATAACCGAGCAAGTGACCAGACTGAAATATTCACTTACAGAAGTTAACACCCAGTAACGGCACAAAGGAGCCGGACATCGGGGGGGGGGGGTCCCTCCCTTGTGCCTCGTGGTGTTTAGACATCGTTTGCTTCCTCTAAGCTGGTGAACCCAGCACAGCGAGCCTATACTGAGGACGCTCAGAACGGCAGAAGCCACTCACAAGTCAGGAAGTCTCTGCTCACACACGGGGATGAGGAAGGATGTTTCCGGAGTGCACCCGGGCCCACAAGCAAGCTCACAGCCCAGAATGTAGCCACGCGCGCCACTCTTTTGCACACCAGGAAATCACAGCATCCCAAGGCGTGGCGGAGACGTGGCTCGCGCCAGCAGTGAGCACAGTAATTAAACGAAATGAAGACCCGGGTGGCCAAAGACAAGAGGAAAGCTATTTAAACACCAAATTGTATTTACTTTTTGCTTATTATTATTGTAAGGAAGACACGGCGTAGAACACTCTCATATATCCTTTGAGACTACGGTAGGGTATTTTGAAGAAGACATTCACGTAATTAAATCCTTGTATTGAACAAATAAGGACCTGAATATTTTCCCTGATCCTTAAAAAGGAAGGCTTTTAATATTCTACAATTGTCAAAACTATAAGGATGATCTTTATATTTTATTTTACACATCAATTTGTTATAAAGTGTTCAAATTACGCCTCCCTCGTATCTGTTTCCTCCCACCTCGGACCGAAAGCATTGCCTTGAAAAGTGTAGCAACTCGTTTTAAAAAATAGGCCTCATCATCCTCTCAACTGACCCCTCAACACCGTGCCAAACTCAACTTTGAAACTAGTTTCCGGTGACTAAACAATTTCAGAACCAGAAAGTCAATATGTGTTCCCTATTTTTGAGTGAGTGAATGTCTAGTGGCTCTTTTTGATTTTCTAATTTCCAGTTCAGATTCAAGCTAAAGTGCCTGTTTTCTTGGGATACTCGTGGCGGGTTGGGCCAGTGGGGCACCTGACCTTGAGCAAGGCACCTCATCTTTCCGCGCCTTAGTCTCTGGACCTGTGGAACGGAAATGATCACCGTTCTTACCCCTCAGGGTTGTGAGAAGGAATCGGGGGCCTAATGTGCGTGGGTCCTTCCTGCACTCGAAGCTCCCCTCAGATTCAAGGGCAGCGTGAAGTGCATCCCTTCCTGGTTGGCCCGTGACCCCTTCCCCTAGCGGCCCCTCCCTGGGGTATGATTATTGATTCCACTTGGTACGTTCAGAATCCCTGTGGGCTCCCTTTCACTTTACAAAATAGGAGTTTTAAAAAGTCATAAATATTTTTTTAAGATTTTATTTATTTATTTGACAGAGAGAAACACAGCTAGAGAGGGAACACAAGCAGGGGGAGTGAGAGAGGGAGAAGCAGGCTTCCCGCCGAGCAGGGAGCCCGATGTGGGGCTCGATCCTGGGGCTCCAGGATCATGACCCGAGCCAGAGGTGACGTTAACGACTGAGCCACCCACGCGCCCTAAGAGTCATAAATTGAATTTCTATAAAGTCAATCATATTTCCAACATACGAGCGGACCTTCCTATTTAAAAGAGACTACATGGTGAATCCTTTCTTTGAGCTGCAAATACCTTGGTGGTGAGAATGATTATCTATAAGCTTGCCTTTTTTGTTTTATGTTTTTTTTCTTTTTCTTTTTAAATAAATCAGGTATTTGTATGAGGCAGTGTGTTCAGTTAGTGGAAAGACGCCGCGCTGGGACAAGCTAGCCTCCAGATCGGTCCAGGCCTGATGGCCTCAACGAGGCAAGTTACTGACTCAACTACAACTGTGGCATTTTCGACACAATCGAAGGAACTCCAGCACTTTGAGGGAGCCCCAGAAACGTCGTGTTTGCTGTGCAGGGTGAGCCCCAAAGGCACCGTGGGGAACCCCGTCTCCGGGGTGGGGAGGGAACTCCCATGCTCCATTCATCCAGACTGCTCTAATAGAGCCCTGAGTTAAATTAGATGAGCCAATGGGTCTGTAAAGCCCAGCCAGCCCCACAGTTGTCTGATTCCATGTGAATTGTGGGTTCACTGGTGTTGTGGGCTCTGTCTCCAACACTCAGCAAGCCCTCAGCATCAGCCGTTACTATGAGGACAGGAGCTGTGTTTAACCAAAGGCGCGTGATTAGTATTACAGGACTTGTATTACCAAGGTGAGCTATTTTTTTAAATTTAATCTTATTTTTTCAGTGTTCCAAGATTCATTGTTTATGCCCCACGCCCAGTGCTCCATGCAATACGTGCCCTCAGTACCCACCACCAGGCTCTCCCATCCTCCCAGCCCCTCCCCTCCAAGACCCTCAGTTTCTTTCCGAGTCCAAAGTCTCTGTTGTTTCGTTTCTCTCCCTGGATTACCCTACTTTGTATTTCCTTTCCTTCTCCTACTGTCCTCTATATTACCCCTTATGTATCACAAGTAAGTGAAACCATGTGATACTTGACTTTCTCTTCTTGGCTTATTTCACTCAGCATAATCTCTTCCCATCCAGTCCATGCTGCTACAGAAGTTGGGTATTCATCCTTTCTGATGGCGGCGTAGTATTCCATTGTATAATGTCCAAGGTCTTTTTTAACCTCTGCACTATTTCTCTAGGTCTTCTATCACCAAGTGCCCAGTGCCTTAAACATCAAAAATGTATTTTCCTACAGACCTGGAGGCTGGAAGTTTGAGATCAAGGTGTGGGCAGGGTTGGTTTCTTCTGAGGCCTCTCTCCCCGGCTTGTGGATGGCCACCTTCCACCCGTGTCTTCACAGGGCCTTCCTTCCCTCAGCGGGTCAGCGCTCTAATCTCCTCTTGGTATAAGGACACTAATCCTATTAGTGGATTAGGGCCCACCCATATGACCTCATTTGACCTTAATTCCCTCTTTAAAGACCCTATCTCCAATATGGTCCTATCCTGACACAAGGGGGGGAAGATAGAAATTCAACATGGCGGGGAGGGAGGTGGGGGTCAGTTCAGCCCAGGTCAGCCGCGAGACCAAGAAGAGCATTGCTTCCATGAAGCTTTGAAATTAACAGAGTGCTCGGATCCTTATCCAAGGACAGACCAATGAAGAGTAGGAACCAGCCTCCGTGCAAACTCACCTGGCACACCGTTCCAGCGATGAGCCCTGTGGGCCATCTGACGTCTTGCTTATAAAGAACAGGCTTTCGTGTTGGCAGACACGTCCTAATCAAGCCAAGGTGAGGAGTCCTGTAACATGGGGGGAGCTGATAAGGGCAGTGTGCCTGTCCCAGTTTACGAAGACTTAATACCACAAACCACCAGGAATCTTCTGGAACTGCCGTCATCCAGGCCGAGAAGGAAGCCAACAAGCCACCTTGCTCTTTGGCGGGCTTCACCTATGGGTTTTTTTCTGGAGAGAACGTTGAAAAGTCATTCTGTTTTCTTGTCTTGTTTTGTTGCGCATGTTGTCGTCTTTGTCTTTTGTTTTGTTTTTTAATAGAGAATTCCGGCCTCTCGATTTACAAAGCAGTGGAAGGAATGTTTTACAGACAGAGTCTGAAACTTGGCCTCCCTAATTTGGGCCCTCGGCTTCCCCTCATGCCCCCCCCCCACGCCCCTTAAAGTCTCTCCTACACCTGCCGTTTCGCACGGCAGCTGTGTGAGCTGTGTCACCGTCCAAGAGAGGACCGGGCTCATGATCTAATTTCTCTCTTAAAATGTCTCTCCCTCAATAGGTTTAAGATGTCTACTCATGTCCCTTTTATCTGTTTAGACTCTCATTTTGGGATTTGCTAACTATGCGACTATGAGGAAGGTATCTGAACAGCGTATAATTCCGTTAGATATTGGTCACCACATTGCTCGAGCATGAAGCTTTCAAAGAAAATTAAAGTAAAAAAAAAAAAGCTCTGGTATTGGTTATTAAGTCTACCTCAGGGTGACTTCTCTTCAGGGGCAATTAAATAGCAGCTCTGGGCTGTTAAGTTTAGTGGCTTTACTTGTAGGTGGCCCCCTTCTTCAAGGACAAATTCGCTTCAGATCTGCTTTGATTGTACGTGATAAAGCTGGGACAGCCCCTGCAAAACCAGATTTTATTTGAAATTGTAGGTGTGACCCCATGTATGCGCTCTGACCTTTCTTCTTTAAGAAACCGGTTTTGCATTACCAGGTAAATGCACTTTCTAGGGGATTTTCATGGAACACTGGTGACATCCTGTGGTCAGTTTGCTTTAAGGCAGCAACTATGTTGGGGAATAAAGAAGTACATGTCCCACCCAAAGCCCACTGTTTTGCAAAACCAAAAGGAAAAGAGAAAAGATGTTTATATTCTTTTTTATTATTATTTTATTTTTAGCAATGCAAGTTTCGAGTGTACGTGGAGAAAGCAGGTTCTGGGAACGAGTGTTTTTTGGTAAAGATGGATGTTTCCTGGAAACAGAGCACAGCGTCGTCCGAACAGGGGACGAGTGCCGCGATGTCAGGCGTCGTCCTGCACGCCTACCTGGTTCCTACCATCTGCTCTGATGAGTTCTCCTCACTTTGGCTCGACTTCTAGTCCTTGCGGGAGATAGCTTTCTGCAAAAGAGCACGCAGCGTGGCTTAAAGGGAAAACAGTGGGTATTTTGGCATTTTTACACCAGTGACAATAAATCGAAGTCATTTAGTTGTAAATGTGATATTACACTCGACGGTTTCCCCTGGCAAAGCACCGAGTGGCCCACATTGGAGAGAGGCAGAGCGATGGGACTGGGGGAGCAAAGCTGGTGGCCAGAGTAGCCTACCGAAGGGGCTCGTAAACGCATTTGTCGCTCGTTTAGAATCATAACTCAGCTCAACACTCCTGCTACCAGGAGCGACCGGCTGGGTTTAAGCTGTGGAGGGCAGGCAATGGAGTTTATGTTGTTCTTCTGTTTATTAAAAACGGATGGGAGCACTTGACAGAAAAATCAAACTTCTGGTCACGGCTCATTAATCCTTGTTGTATCTGTCAGGGGTGTGTGTACAGTTCCAACGAGCCGCTAGGACTAAAACCCTCCTGAGCTTGGGTACTCTCTCTAATTTTCAGCAGCAAAAGAGATGCCAATCACCTTGAAGGGGAGAAAATAGGAGGTTATTTTTAACCCACCTACTCTGGTGGCCATTAAATACAAGGGAGTTGGCTTAAGAGAAAAATGATTACAGTGCATAATTTTATTGCCAACATTCGTCACCGAGCTTTCTCCAGGAGAAGCAGCAACATAAAGACAAATGTAGAATAAAGTCTACCATCACGGCTCTTTTCTAAAAAGCACAGAAAGATCCCGGGGCCGGGGGCTTGGACTTTGCAGGCCCCTTCTGCCTGCATACAGTCATCGAAGTACATTGTTCTGTGAACTCAGGCTCTGGTCCCTCCCGACTGTTTGCATCAGGCCGAAAGAAAGAACCAGCAGCATTCCGGTCCGTCGGTTGAGAACAACAATTCTTTATGAGAAAGTGTATGAGTGGCCTTCACTCTGCCTGATGAACCCCGAGACTGAGGAAGACCACAGCAACGGGAGAAATGCTGCTTTTCTTGCTGATCTGGAGCTCAAGCCCTGAGTCTTGCAAAGCCCCAGAGCCCTTGGTTGTAAAGGTTTATAAGGACCCTCATCGAGCATCCACTCCAGAGGCTTTCCAAAGGAAAAATTAAGTGAGATAGTGAGCGTGTGTGCCTTAAACGCATACCTGACTCCCGGGAGCACTCAGTAAAAGTTGTTCCTGCCTTTATGAACAGCGACCCCATCGCCATTAGCCTGGACACCATTGTTTGCGTTCCGTTGCTCCTGCCTGTGCCCCATCCCCAAGCAACATGGCAGGAGCAGGTGACATCACAGTGAGGTCAGAGAAGGGTCCGCCAGGCCAACTTATTCCACTGGTAGGGGTGATGATGAAGCTGATAATTTTGAACTACAGTTTGAGTGCAGTGCTGTGACCTATACAAAAGAAGATGTAAATGTAGTTTCTGCATTCAATAAACTTAAATCGAATCTCCATGTTCGTGGGCACAGGAAGTTTTCTTGAGCAGGCAATCTTAAGTCAATAGCTTTAAAGCAAAGTAGGTGAAGGCCCTGAAGGGGGCCCAGGGCTAAGCAGGGCAGGGATTCCAGAGGGAGCAGGGGGTCAAGGTTTGCAGCTGCTACTCATTTGGGCTCATCCCCTAGATTCACGGATAGGCTGGAATCATGCACTCAAGGGTCTCCACGAGAGCCCCAGCACCTCCTTGTGTGTTCCTTGTCCTTTTTCAATTTGGCATTTGTTTGGAAATCTGCACGGTGGGTCCCTCTCTTTGGCTCGTATTCTCTGCCAATAGGGAATTGAAACCAAATTATCTGGGCAAGGAGCAAGTCTGAGATAGAAGTCACAAGCTCTAATAACACCTCTCATCATGACACCTCTTTTGTCTATCAGCTAAACACTAAGTAAGTACTTCTTAAGACAGTTACTGAACACCACGATGGCATGTAAAATCCTTGGTGCCGGATCTGGGGGGAGACGCGCAGAAGGCAGGGCCCTTCCATCCGGGGACCTGGACGCCAGCAGAAAGGGGCCTCCATTCTGCAAAAGAGTACAGTGTGAACCCGTAAACGTTTCTGAGTCATCCGCGCCAGCAAAACAGGACAGAGCAGACAGGGGAGGGAGCCTGTCTCTTGAAAGCCACCTGGACAGCCTTCTGAGCTGAGAGACGGTGTTTGAGTCGGGCCTTGGAAGGGGCGATCAGCCCCGCAATGTGTGATACAGGTGTCTAGAGAGGGCATTCGAGGAAGAGGAACCATCAGGGCAGAAGACCGGGACCAAGACAGGAGGCTGTTTATACAGGAATGACCTTAGGAAACCTACAAAATATCCTTTGGCATTCTCTGCCCAGTAAGGTCAAACGAAGATGTTTCAAGCAATGCCTTGAACGGGAAGCTTTATCCGCTAATCTTGTCGGAACCAGGGAATTCCACCCAAAGAGGTGAATCAAGATTCGGGAATCTAAGTAACCCTGTGATTTTTATTATGTGATCACTCAGACCGGGCTGTCCTTCCCTTTCCCTCTTGGCCAGAGCCTGCACATCTGGGGCCCATGGGCAGCAGGGCCGTGAAGGAGCAGCAGGCTGTGCGCCGTATTTTCTATCTTTATTAGCATTTCTTATTTGCTCACAGCCTGATTTCTTTTAGGCTCGACAAAATTTGCACGATTGAGTTAATCCAATGTGAAATGCAGTAGGGGCCGATTCAGTGCGTGGCGGGGAAGGCAGCGTTATGAGGATGGAAACGCTGGAGCTGGCCCTTGCCTCCACAGCTCCAGGAGAAAAGCGAATACAATAGGACACTCGAGCTGGTCTGCAGGAGGGAGAATGCTCCCGAAGAATAAGCCACAGGCGCTTGGCATCTGAAATGCATTGCTCAAGGCACTCCTTCTCAAAATATTTTTCAGGTAAGGCGCTGGAGACATTCTCCACAAGACATCAAAATCTCTCTGAGATTTTGGCCTTCTTGTAAAAGGGAATTTTTCAGCACTTCCTTTTTTAACTTTATATTTTTACGTGATTTTACATTGACTGGCGAGGACTGCAGACAGCCCGCTTGACCCTCACCTACCCTACCCTCCTCTAATGTTAACATATTACATAGGAAACTTAATACGGTCCTATGACCCACACTGTAAAGTCCGGACCTCTCAGTTTCTCCACAAGTGTCAATTCATGCGTTTTGAAAGAGATGTGCCATCCTTCACTGATTTGGGTGATTTTTCACCACCAGAGAAAGTTATTCTTGATTCTGTTTTGCAAACGGATGGCCCTGCTTGAGCTTTGGGCCAATCGGGGTCCAAAGCGCACTCCCCCACAAAGCTGAGCAGATCACTGTAGCCCCCACATGTGCCCTACATCCTTCCTGGAATCTTGGAGGAGGACAGGTTTCTGCTCAGCCGTTCTAGAGCTTTGAGATGGCCAAAAGTCAGCTCCAAGGAGCAGCTGTTAATTCGATGGCAATCAGTCGATTCTCGTTGTGGAATATAGGCGCTTTGCAGAAATCTTCAGACCCCAAGGAAAAATCTCAAAGCATAGTAGCACAATGATATTGGAAGGGGGGGCATGTGGTGGGACCCTAACTAAGCAGGGATCCTTGCCTGTGCCTTTTTTCCTGCAAACTCCTTTAATCATAGCATATAATCTATCCTGGAATTATTTTTCCAAATAATTTCACTGTTCTTTGATTTTTCCACTACAAATGTTTTGTATCCGTCTTCTAGGGTTGGTATTTTATGATCTTTAATTTTATTAGCTATGAAACGGATTACATTTTAAGTTTATCAAGACACGAATGACACAGGATGCTTCACTCTGAAATACCAATTTGAGAACTGATTGGTGAATTAATTTTGTTGATGAATTAATTTTCAGATGATGTATTTTCCCAACCTTGGAGACTGGATGTATATTAAAATGCAGGTTGAAATATAACAACACATGATGGTATCAAATAGACTGACAATGTATCCCATGGCCCGATAGTTAGAAATCTTGCGTATTGCTCTTCAAAAATTTACTGGCTCATGTTTACCATTTTCACTCTTTTCCATCTATGACAAGGTAAGACAGAACATCTCACACTAATATTTGTCAAAACTTTGCAAACAACACATTGACTATATAAATAATTTCACATTTTTAATTCCCAGTAAGTTAAAAGCCAAATTGGATATATTTTCCTTCTTAACACTGAATTTTGAAGAGCTGGTGACATAGTTGTGTGTAATATGAAACATTCTGTAGGTCATCTTAAGAGAATTTGCAGACTCGTTGCCATCTTATGCTTCTTAGTAACTATTTTGCCATGTCAATGTCCATTACGCTTCTCTTTCCGCTCAAATGGCTCAATGTAAATTCAAACAACATAATGTATGAGTAAGAACAAAAATCAAATGTGTGCACTGGTGAAAACCATCTTGGAGTAGGATGGGTCTAGACCCACATCAGTTGGGTCATTAGCATGTTCATGAAATCCAAAGTTACTCCAGACCGGCTCCCAGATACCTTTCAGAGGGCTCCAAGTGGTAAAACAGAAAAACCCTCCAAGAGTGATTTCTTCTACTTTATCCATAGAACAAGCTGACATTCTGGGACAACTGTCCATATATCTCATCCCTCAGCTGCAGACAGGCCCATGAAGGGGGACCTTTGGGCATTTGGGGACAGGGGAGGGAAGAATGTGGAGAGAAGAGAAATAGGATGGAGGTTTGATCTTTTGTTGTTGATGGACTGCCTCTGCTTTCATCACCTTTGACCCCCCCTCATCTCCTATGGTTGGGTTCCTATATCTGAAGATCCTTATCCCCCAGTTCACAGGAGTTTCCTGCCAAAACTTTCTGATAGGTCACTCCACATGTGGAGGGACAGGTGGCCAGGCGGGGAGAAAAAGAGAAGAGAGAAACTTATGTACTCAACAAAAAAAACTTACTTTAGTCTCCAGCCTGAGGAAAAACAAACAATAATTTTTTAAAAAGCAAAAAAATCGGGGCCCCTGGGTGGCTCAATTGGTTAGGCGACTGCCTTCGGCTCAGGTCATGATCCCGGAGACCCGGGATCGAGTCCCACATCGGGCTCCCTGCTCGGCGGGAAGCCTGCTTTTCCCTCTCTCACTCCCCCTGCTTGTGTTCCCTCTCTGGCTGTGTTTCTCTCTGTCAATAAATAAAATCTTTAAAAAAAAAAGGTAAAAAAATTAAAAATTAAAAAAATATATATATATATGGAACTTAATCTGGTGCCAAAGGCTTGAATATGTGTTTAACACTAGACATGGAACAGTAATGAAATTGTCCACTGTCATAAACATAATGCTACAACAGGAAGCAGGGTTATAGGGTTTGGCACTTTGATTTTGCTTCTATTTTTATTTTATCAACAGAAAATCCCAGATACAAGTTCTGTTATCATCATTCCACAAAATACAAGCCAGTAATTGAATCTCCAAGTCTTACTTAACAATGTCCAATTGTTAAAACTTGCTCTATAAAACTTCACATAAGCATGTGATACAACTTTTAGCAAAATATACAACTTTTCTTTTTTTAAAAAAAAAGATTTGGGAGGAGTGGGAGAGGGTGAAACAGGGTTCCTGCTGAGCAGGGAGCCCGATGCGGGGCTCGATCCCAGGACCCTGAGATCGTGACCTTAGTGGAAAGCAGATGCTTAATAGCAGAGCCACCCAGGCTCTGGTGAGGAATTATAAATGGGAATATATTTGATTTGGGACAATCTGTAAAGGACATTTCTATACCATCTACTCTCCAAGCCTCAACAGCTATCTGACTTTGGCAAACTCAGGCCTGATTGTCTATTTCCATCTGGTATTTGAGTTGAGGTTGGGCTACCGGTAGGAAGACAAATCATGGGCGTGTATCGGGAGAAAAGGACGGAATCGGAACTTTCCAGGACTATCCTGGACCCTCCTATTCCTTCCTCATGCAGTCATTGTTTCAGTTTGGGACTGTAGATTTTAAGAGGGCTCAGCTCTTGCCTCTTTTTCTCACTACTGTATGGCCAGTGACTAGTATTTAACTGGAACAAAGGAAGACTCAATAAATATTTATTTCATAAATAAATAAATCTACACATGAAAGGAAGGATAAAAATGCTGAAATCTACATATCAGGCCAGAGTCATACACACACAAAAAGAACTATTCAAGGGGCTACATCCTTTTCAGGCCACTAAATTCATAAATTCAGGCCTATAAATATTATTAGAAAAGAACAAACTTGTCTATCCTACCTTATAGACAGTGGGTAGAAGATTTGTAGGAGAATGCTTTCTTTTCTTTTTATACATTTCACTTTTTCCTATGGAATTATTTAAGTATATAGAGAAGTAGAAAAAGTAACATGATGAGGCCCTAGCCTCAATGATTATTTACATAAGACCAACATCTGTTCTCCACTCACCATCCCCCAACCTGTACCAGATTATTTGAAAGCAAATCCCAGACCTTGTATAATTTTATCCATACATAGTTTAGAATCTATCCCTGTCTCTATTATTATATAGAACAAAATTAATAAAAATTCCTTTATACCATCAAATTCTCAACCACCATAAAGATTTTCCATGTAGTCTCATATTTTTATTAAAACTTTATGTATGTAATGTTATAAAATGTACAGAAATGTTGAATCACTACATTGTACCCCTGAAACGAATGCAACAGTGTATGTTGGGATGCCTGGGTGGCTCGGTTGATTAAGCGTCTACCTTTGGCTCAAGTCATGATCCGAGGGTCCTGGGATCAAGCCCCGCATTGGGCTTCCTGCTCTGCAGGAAGCCTGCTTCTCCCTCTCTCTCTGCCTTTCCCCACCCTGCTCGTGCTCACTCTCTCTCTCTCCTAAATAAATAAAAGCTTTAAGGAAAAAAAAAAACTATATGTTCATTGTGCTTGAATTTAAAAAGGAGAAAATAAATAAAATCTTTAACTTAGAAAAAACTTTGTTTAAATTAGGATAGCAACAAGATTCCGTCTGCATTTAGCTGGTAAGTCTCCTAAATTTCTTTCAATCTATAAATCCCAGCTTCCCCTTTTTTCCTTTTTATTACCACTTATCTATTGGAGACAGCAGGTTGTTTTGTGGAGTTTCCCACATTTAGGGGTTCATCGTATGGCAATGGTGTTTTTAATGCATTCTCTGTCTTCTGTATTTCCCATAAACTGGTGGGTAGAATCAAAGGCTTGGCGAGACTCAGACTTACATAGTGTTCTTCCTGTTATATCACAGAAGGTGGCAATACCTCGCTGCCTCTCTTTTTCCTGATATTAAGGATGATTAATAAGTTCAGGCATTGTCAAACTGATCTGTCTATTGTAATGTTTGTCACAAGCTGTTCACCCAATGGCTTAGCCACCGTTAGTGATTATTAGCTAACTACATTCTTTTATTTGGGGTTTTAAAAGAGTGATATTTTATTTCTATACTTTCTTATGAAAACACATTTTTAAAGATTTTATTTATTTTTTTTTAAGAGAGAGAGAATGCATGAGAGCAGGAGGGGAGGCAGAGGGGGAAGGAGAGGGACATGCAGACCCCCCACTGAGCTCAGAGCCCAACGCAGGATTCTACCTCAGAACCCTGAGATCATGACCTGAGCTGAAATCAAGAGTCAGATGCTCAACCAACTGAGCCTCCCAGGTCTCCCTGAGAAAACACATTTCTTAAAAACAAGGTACTATTCTATGAGCATCTAATATCTCATACATAAAATGAGAACACTAAGACACACTTCATCTACCTCATGGAGATACCATTGAGTAGACACATGAAGCATTTGGTAAACTGTAGTCACTCTTCAAATGCATACAAATGCATGCTAGGCATCATGTTTGATCCTCCAAGAGCCTTTCCCCTTTAGAGGAAGCACAGACAAGTCATGTTGGTCACCAACTTGGGAATGGGCTTTGTCACTCCGTCCTTATGGATGAGCCACGAGGAGAAGCTTCCCAAGAAGCTTTCTTCTCACATAGAGCCACAGGAAGAGACAGCAGCTCTTCTTTCCCCTGAATAGTGTCATATCTGGGATGTCACATGGGATGGGTGCTATTACTTGCTACCAGCCTTGCTAGCCCCACTGAGGAGAGAAAGGTGGGCACCTGGGTCGTGGGTGACATTATTAATTTGCTGAATCAATCAACTCAACTCTGCAGCCCATCTGCAGAATGTCCTCATGAGACACATCATATGCATGTTGACAGCTAATTTGAGTTGGGTTTTCTGTTGCAATGACTCTCACCCTAACAAGGAAAGGAGGTCAAGAATGATCATGGTAGTGATGGTGACGAATATAGCATTATAAAAAAGCACCGAGCAGAAGGCAGTATTAGAGGTGTTGAATAGAATTTGAACATGTAAAATTCGATGTTAGCTGACAGTTACTATGTTTATACTCCATACAAAGCCTTGGAAAAAAATGCTGATATAATTTTACACAGGGATTTCGAGAAAGGATCTACACACAATTTCTAGCAAAAAGATGTCAGGATTGATTTCTATGCTGGGAAATGGTACCAGCCTATGCTTTCAGGGTCCCTCTTAAATTTGTTTCCCTTTTTAATGGGGGAATCATCCTGAAATCTCTTTGAGGGGTAATAACATATATAAGTGGAGGAAGTGTTATTTTCAGTTGCACCTTAGGAAAGTGCTAGATGAGTTCCCCAAATTGTGACTTCCCACCCACAGCCCTTAAGACACTGTCAAAAAGTGTTGTAAGACACTTTAAGATGTACGGTGTCTTTCTCATTGGAAAAAATAATTTCTTTTTAGAACACAAGATAATGTATCTCCTTAAATCCCAGAGATATCCTGCATGCACAAAATCTTGCATCTAACTGATACATGACATGTCCTCATCTTCGATTGCCACGTAAAATTGTGTTTTTGGGCAAGTTGGAGAGAAGGCTACCGGAGGCACTTCAGGGATTTCTTAGACCTCCAAAACACCATCATAAGGCCTCGCTCTCGGGGCCCAGTCTGGATGGGGTGGCACATTGGAAACCACCACCTAGGCAGAAAAATTATCGCTCATCTCCTTGCTGTGAGACTCTCTGCCCAAGTGAAAAGGAAGGGTCAAACCAGGAAGGAGTTGTGGACATGAAAGTCAAAACATGGGAGGGAAATGGGGGTTAGGAACCAGGCCTTGGTTCCACAGATGAAGTGTAAACATAGACCTCAGCATTCCCAGAACAAATCAAATGAAAGACTGCATGTAGGACTCATCATCCAAGATGTCTTGAAAGAAAAGGTTTATGTTTGGGATATATAGAGAAGATAGAGTTAAGGGGGTTAACAGGTACCTAAAAGGGGAGAAATGGAGGCCTGGAAATGATGAGGAAGTGATTCTCAGACTGGTATGGATTTCATTTTACATCAGAAAACGGCCTTACTTTCCAGGACCCAGCCCAGCATGACCTAGAGAAGGTGGTCAGTGTAGGAATGGGTGAAGCCTGTGATGAGTCAAGGTTCCCAAAACATGAAGTCTATGGAAGGTCCTGTCTCACTGTTCAGTGGAGTCAACCCATTTATGGGATGGAGATGAAGAGGCTTGTGTCAGATACCAGGAGGGCAAGACAGCAACCAAAGCTCCGTGACAGAAGGGATGTGGGCAGGGATAAGGACACAAATGACCAACTAGAGGGAGCCAAATCCTTACAAGAATGATCTTAAGAGGAGTTCCAGGGAAAAGCAGCTAATACCAAGGTCATTGGGCACTAACAAGGTAAAGGACCCAGTCAGCATAGGTGAGTGATATGGAGACTTATTTAGCAGAGGACCTCCTCCTATGAAGGCATGATATGCTGCCAGTGTCTCTCTGTCCGCCTTAAAGTCCTGGACGTTCACAAGAGCGGACAGTGTTTTTAACCCCCAAATCCTATAGCAAAGAATGTACATGAGATCAGCCTATGGAAGTCCGGGCAAATGTGACCAAGTTTTGGGCCAGGTCTGGGCTGGGACGTCTTCCACCTGCCCCTCCAGATCCCCTGCGCAGCCTTCTCCAACCTGTTCATTGGCCAGGGATCAATGCCTCCACTGGCTTCTGGCTTCCGGACAGTTCAGACGTTAGAGGACGCTGGTAGGTCGGAGGGAAGGCAGAACGTGGAGGAAAAGGCGTCCATTCCCTCGATATCATCCCTAAGTCACTGTCTTCTAAGAAAGGCCACAAGTCCTCTCGGATAGCACATTACATCCTGCCAACTCACAGCCGTAGTTCCCGTGAGCCCCCATCACACACACACACACACACACACAGCCCTGGCAGTCCCTCTCTCCCCTGTCCCTGGTTAAGCTCAGATGTACCGAAGCTCCTGTTATTAGCAGCCACAGAGACTACACCATCCCTTACTGCTTTTCCTAAACTTTGCCCACATGGTTGTAAAGAATCCCTTTATTGGGACACTTGGGTGGCTCCGTTGGTTAGATCTGCCTTCAGCTCAGGTCATGATCCCGGAGTCCTGGGACTGAGCCCCACATCAGGCTCCCTGCTCTTTGAGGAGCTCCCTGCTCCCTGCCCTTTGCCCTGCTCTCGTGCTCTCTCTCTCTCTCTCTCTCTCTCTCTCTCTCTCTCTCTCAAATAAATAAATAAATAAATAATCCCTTTATTAAGCTTTGCTCCGTGTGTCAGCTCTGGATTGTACCATCACAAAGGATTCTTACTGGTATGTGGAATAAACTAACCATTGTCCATGAACTTATTTCTTTGCTTCTTTGCTTCGAAAATGAATTCTTACGAGGACTTGGTAAAGCAATCTCCTTGCTTGTGATGGAAAACAAAACAAAACAAAAAACGCCAGGCAGACGACCCCTCTGTGGGAGTTTCTGGGTGGCAGTGATTGAAGGCTGCGCAGAGAGCACAGACACCCGCCTTTGTCCCGTGTCACAACCATAACAAGAAAAATCAGCCTGGATATGTGTCGCCCAGAGATGTGTCACCCAGAGGTGTGCGGACAGCACTTCCACGACCAGGCAGGTCCCTTCCTGCCCCGGCGCTATTTCGGGGGGACAGCTGCAGCCAGGCCACAGGGGCCCCAGTTTCGCAGCGAGGAACAGCAACAACTTAAGAGTGAACAGACATGACCTGCTGTTCCTTTGGCACCCCCTGTCTGAGCCTAGCCAAGCCCTCTCCCTCTTCCCGGGACGGTGGTTTCTCCACTGCCAGCAGCCATGGGTGGGTAGGAGCTCAGCTCAGTGGAAAGGAACTGCTGGCCAGAAAAAGACAACCCCTTCCCGCGTCCTCTGCCCCTTCCCATTCTGGAATCTGGATCTCTGCGGGAGGCCAGCCCACCCGGACTCCCTCACCTTCAGCAGAACTCCCCAGTGCCTCTGTGCTGATTTCCACGAGACACCTCGGTGCTCTTAGATGAGATCAATGACTCGGTGGTGAGTATTCACCAGCAAGTAGTCCTTGAGCTTTCTCTTATGGGAAACACCCGGGGCACAGTTCTGCAGGCAACTGAGTTCTCAAAAGTCTGGTTGGAAGAGTCCATCCAGTCCCCTCTTCCTAACCTAAATCAGGCAATCTCGCCAGGTGATTGCAGGGATTATTTTAATTTATACTGTGGATACCATTCTTGCACTCGTCCACTCACTCAACAAATATTTATGGTACTGGAACTGTACTGGTTTACGAGAATAAATAAAGCCAAGGGATGCGCCCCAAAGAGCTCCAGCTCAGTTCGGGAAATGGAAAAGTCAACAGTTGCTTGGAACACAGTGTTCTCAGGACCCAGAGAGCCTGGGAATAAAGATCCATGGGAGGGAGGAAAGGGAACCACGAATTCTGCTATGGCGGGGACAGGGGTAGGGAGTCAGAAGAGGATCAGAAGTGGTGACATTTTAATCGCGTCTTGAAAGATGCATGAGATTTTACCAGGCGAAGAAAGGAGACAAGGGTATTCTGGACCAAGAGAACAGCATGAACAAAGGCATCAAGATTCGCCTGAGCCAACCCATCCCTAGTCCTTGTTGAGAGGCTTCTCCAATTCCGTCTCAGCCTCCGTCACCCCGGCCAATGTATCAGTAGGTCCTGCTGGCTCACCTGCCCAACTACACCTTAAATCCACTCCTTCCTCTCCATTCCTATTGTCTCTCATGTGTCTAAGCCACCTTCGCATCCTGTCTGGACCATTGGAACAGTCTGACGACTGCCCTCTCCAATTCTATTCTATTCTCCATATGGTCTCCAGGCTGATGTTATGAAAATATAATTATTTTGCTCCCCAGCTGAAAATCCTTTAATGATTTCTCATGGCTATAAAATAAAACCCTGTGCTCTCCAGCCTGCCGTATGAGGGCTGCAGGATCTGGGCCCTGCCCATCTCTACCAGTTCCTAGAACCTCTAGGATTCTTTCAGCTTTGGGATCTCCTTCTCCTTTAGCGGTATATGGCTGACTCCTTCTTGCCCCTCATGTGTTACTGAACTGCTTCCTTTTCAGGAGGACTTTCCTTGACTACCTTGTGTAAAATACCATCCCCTCCACTTCCTCTCCATAATATGCCCTTGTTGATTTCCTTTCTGGAACTCACCACGATATGACATGAGCGGATGAGCCGTACGTGGATTTCTGTTGTTGTTGTTCTTAATTTTCTTTAAGATTTTATTTATTTATTTGAGAGAGAGTGACAGAGAGAGAAAGAGAGCACAGAGGGAGAGGGAGAAACAGACCCCCCCACACACACGGAGCAAAAAGCCCGACATGGGGCTTGATCCCAGGACCCTGAGATCATGACCTGAGCTGAAGGCAGATGCTTAAACAACTGAGCCACCTAGGTGCCCCAAGGATTTTTTTTTAAAGATTTTATTTATTTATTTGACAGAGAGAGAGAGAGAGAGAGAGAGAGAGAGAGAGAGAGAATGAGGGAGGAAACACAGCAGGGGAAGTAGGAGAAGGAGGCGCACGCGCCCCAGGAGCAGGGAGCCTGATGTGGGGCTCAATCTCAGGACTCCGGGATCATGACAACAGGACCTGAGCCGAAGGCGGCTGCTTAAGGACTGAGACACCCGGCACCCCGCCCCCAAGGATTTTTAACGTGACACTTACCCTGTGTCTCCCTCACCGGAGTGCAAGCTCCCCAAGGGTGGGAAGCCTGACTGTCTCCTGCTGTCTTCCCTCCCGGCCTGGCTCAGTGCCTGGCCCAGAGGAGGCTGTGCAGATACTCGTTTTTGAGAGAATAAATGAGTGAATAATGGTTTTCCCTCTCCAGGCTAGCGTCTGCTCTCATCACTGAACCCTTACCCCCCTCCAGGAGCAAGCTCCTGGAACTGGATCCTGTACGGAGTTCTGCAACTACTGATCAAGGAGAGACGGTGTTCTTTCCAGTTTGCAGACGGGGGATGGACAGCTTCTCCCTGAGTCCCCTTTATTGCCGGTTTGGAGAAGACCCCAGTGCTGATGGGGTGCCGGTGGGGGGACATTCTCCTGGGTTTGGTCCGGTTTCATTTGGCCTTTAAAATCTAAATCAAACTTCTCCCCCACCCCTGCTTCTACTCCCCCATTGCCTCTCCCCACCCTTGTCCATGATGGCTCAGAGCCAGGGCTGACCTGCTACGTCCCAGGTACTTTGGATGTGTTCAATCAAAGTGCTTTTGATGGGAGAGGTTGAAGGAGCTGGTGAATTACCTGCCTACGGTCTTGAGTCACACCAGGTGTTGGACCCTTCTGACTCCTGCTCTTTCCCTGACCCTGCTCAGTAGGAAAGGAAGGCAAAAAAAAAAAAACAAAAAACATGAGCATTAGAGCAGGAGAGTGAATATTAATATAATTATTTGTTCCCCTAGCAAGACTGAAGAACAGCCCCTCTGCAGCTTCCATTTACACGCCCCAATCTTTCAAATTTACTTTTAATTTTCGAGATGATCCTAATGAGTTGAAAAGAGAGAGAGATCTGTTTGGGAAATATCTAATTAAATACAAGATTTAATCTAACCATTAGCTGATATTCTCCTTTCTCAATTTATGTTGATTACAATCCACTTACTGTACGTGTGTACAGTGTAATTTATGGTGCCTCGACCTTTACTGGATATATATTATACGCTGGGTGATGAGCATATCAGCCACAAGGGATCCAGAGATGAATTAGACACCCTCTGTCTTGAAGGAAGTTCAGAGGGCAGGAAACATGTAAACAACTAATTAAAACAGTGTGAAGTTCGCAATGGTAGGCTGTATGCAAAAGAGTGAAGGGGGAGTGTATTTTGCACACCCAAGAGATAGAAACAACTTGCGGCCACGGGTTGGACTGCGGCAGTTCGTAATCCTGAATCCTGAAACTTCTTTTATTGAGAACGGTACCTGCGTCCCCTGCCCTTGAACCTGAGCTCTGTGATTACGGGCCGGGACGGATAGAGAAGGAGCCGCTGCCCCCCGCCCCACCCAGAGACCACACGTGATGGAGCCCTCGGACTTCATGAAGAGAGAGGAAGAGAGAGAGGGATGCTGGCCAGCGCCCCACCTCTCTGCCCTCACTCTTAGGGTCCCAACCACTGTCTGACTGGGTCCACCAGGAAGTTCTCCTGGTGGCCTAGCTGGAGTTTCTCCACCACTGCGGTCAACAATGTGGTTGTCTGAGGCCTGACCTAGACGTCGGGGTGGCTGGTCTCTCTCTGTCTCCCTGGAGTCTCACGGCCTTTCCGTGAAGCTCCCTTTATCTTCCTCGTAGGCTGGTGGGGTCCAGTGGTGGTTGGGCTTCTGACATGGGGAGTTATCTTCCCGCAGACGGGGTGTTCTAAGAGAATGAGGTAGGAGCAGCAAGGCTTTTATGACCTAGCCTTCCCAGGCTTGCTGTCGGCCCAGAGTTGGCACCAAAGGGACCACAGAAGCCCATGACTAACAGGAGATACGGCTGACGGCCGGCGGCGTCTTTGAAGATCAGACGGTAGCCTAGATTCAGCCTTACAGATAGTGGGGAGTCCCTGAAGGCTTTGAAGCAGAAGAGAGATTTGATGTGAGTTTTGTTTAAAACACTGATTCGGGGATGGGGGGCAGTGCGTGGGGGGTATAGTCAGTTGAGGCTCAGGTTCTTGGTTTCAGCTCAGGTCGTGATCTCAGGGTCGTGACACTGAGCCCCGTGTTGGGCTCTGCGCTCGGGGCGGGCTTGGCTGCAGAATCTCTCTCCTTCTCCCCCTGCCCCTCCCCCTACTCACACAAGTCTCGCCTCCCTCTTCAAATACATAAATCTTTAAAAAAAATAAAAATAGAAAGCACTGATTCCGGGATGCCTGGACTAGATCAGGAGGAAATGTTTCTCTTCTGGGTGACAGCATGGCTTGGAGACCTCAGGCATACCTGGAGAAGGCAGAGGCAGGGCGGAAAATCCCATGGTCCCCACAGCAGAACGCTGTAGCCCGTATAAATCAGGCAGTCAGAGCCAGCCACGTAAAGAAGCTTCAGAGCGCTTGAATTCTCTCTGCCACAGCACAACGTAACTTCCTAATGTCGCAGAGGAAGCCAAGAAGTGGATGACAGTTGGAAGCAAAGTGGGAAACAGTAGAGCAGCACTGAGTGTAAAAGACAGGTCTTGGTTTTCTTTGTGGCTGGCTAATGTGAAGACCACAATTACAGAGGCTTGGGCTGGGGGTCGGGAAGCTAAGCTAGACGCGGAAAGCAAAGGGTAACTGTGACTCTCGTCAAACGTGGCGACAGCACACCCGTCCTCAGGACAGCCCGGCAGGTTTTGCCTTGGCGGGGCACATGCTTGCAGGGAGGAGAAGGCTGCCCACAGCGGTGTACCTGCGTTGCAAGCCAAGCCTTATAGGTATTATCTTATTTAATTTTCAGACGGCCCGCCAAGTCAGGAATCACCATTTTTGGAGATGAGGAAGCCGGAACGTAACTCACTAAAGATCACTCATGTTTCAGACGCCAGAGCCAAACATGGAAACCCCACCTCCGTGCTATGGATTGTATGGGTTGTTGGGGTTTTTTTTTAAGATTTTATTTAGTTGACAAAGGGAGAGATCACAAGTAGGCAGAGAGGCAGGCAGAGAAAGAGGGGGAAGCTGGCTCCCCACTGAGCAGAGAGCCTGATGTGGGACTCGATCCCAGGACCCTGAGATCATGACCTGAGCCAAAGGCAGAGGCTTAACTCACTGAGCCACCCAGGCGCCCCTGGTTCGCTTATTTCTACACTACTCCTTTGGCATGGACTTTTTCAGCCTGTGAAATAAAGAATCGAAGCTTGATGGGACCAAGAGGTTCTCAGCCAGCAGTGACCACACTGGGCTGCCCAGTTTCCATCGTCACGGATCCGTGCAGGTCGCATCTCAGCGACAAGTCCTGGCCCACATAGTCTCGGGGTTCAGGAGGAGGCTAAACTCTCGAAGCCCCATAGAAAGCAGTCACTCTCAGCGGCTCATGGGAACGTATGAGTGACTCAGCGTCCAGCCAGGACAGAAAACTACATCAGAGACCATTTCATATTAACAGAGATCATTAGCTAGATATGGAGAGTTGAGAAGACAAGGAAACACTAAGTTATGAGAGTGGCAGCCACTGCAGAATGCAGCCCCCTCCCCCGGGGCCGGGGATTGAGATGACTTCAAGCTGGAGGCTCCAAGAAGAGGCTGTGCAGGGCTGGGACCTGGGACTGGCCGGGAGGCAAAGCTGGTCCTGGGAGCGTCCAGCCCACCACTGACGGGATTCAAATGTTACTATATGAATGAACACTGTAGTGTGAGCAGGGAGGTGAGCCTGGGCGAGGCCACTGGACGGGTCACCCGCTCTACTTCCAAAGCTCACCTTCCCCCCCCAGAGCGTCCCCTGTTGGCAGAGTCCATCCCGTGAGATGTGCAGCGTTCCAGTCCTGCTATCATAAAATATTGCACAAGTGGGCTTAACAGAAGTGGATAGAGACACAATAGCTTAATACCTGGCACATTTAGTGAGACTTTGAAAATACAGTTGACCCCGGGACCCTACCCCACCCCCGGCCCCCCATCACAGCCCAAAAAGACACTCATTCAGAAAAATGTTTTGAATTTAACCACTTGCTTTTTTACATTAAGCGATTGCCTTGGTACCAGAAAGGGGGGGAGTGTTACATTGTTATTGGAAACCCTGCATTGAAGTAATGCAAATCTGTCTTCAAGTTCATTTAACAAAGTGACATTTAAATTACTAAGAAGAATGGAATAAACTCTATGTTATTTGCACTCTCCCGATACACTGGGATGAAATTGTCCTGGGATCAGCAACTGATTAAGCTGATTATATAGCTCATACATGTAGGATGTGGTTTTCAACCGGCCACAATCAAAATACAATTTACTTCTGTTAGTATAATAATGTAATGCTATAAAAGGCATCTTTTGGTAAGTGGTTTTCATTTACATTTCTCCTACTATTAGCCGGGTATTTTCACAGCCTCGTTTTCACTTCTTCCTGCTTCAATTCCGGGTTCTTACTGGGGAGTCTTTCGGCCCTCCCTGGGGCCATAGGGTAAGGGAGCCCCCAGGTGTGATGGGAACAGAGCGGGGCCACGCGAGGGTGGGGGAGGGTGGGGGGGACCCACACAGGGGCCAGCCTGGCGAGCGGTGATCAAAGGAAGGTGGGTAGCTTCTGAAAAGTTGCAGATCAGCAGAGCAGCTCAAACACCGTCAAGCTGAAATGGATCGACCAACCACAGCAACTGTCCGGGAGCGTTTCTAAAAGGAACAGGGCACAACGGCAGCTGCGCATGCGCGATGGCTCATCAAGAAAGAAGTGAACCGCATTGACTCAGTCACGACCCAGATGCCTGCACCCGTACTGCTGACTCTCCTCCCCTCAGCATGTCTGCGATGGGTGTCTACCCACCTCCTCAGATCACGGGAGATCTCCAGGGCGTGCTAAAGCTGGGCGGCTCTTATGTGCTTCTGGTCGGTCATGCAGGAACACGTGCGCCCCTGAGCCATCTGTCCGTGTCCACTGCCACGACCCAGTTCATGTGTCATGATTCTTGCCTGTTGCGTCATCATCCGGTCCTCACCTCCATCCAATTATGCTCCATAACGCCGCCAGAGCGAGCTCTTGAAAGCTCTAGCTGGAAGGTGCCCTTCTCTCATTTCAAACCTTTCAGAAGTTCCATTTCTTTGAGACTGAAATAAAAAATATTTTAGCAGAACTTCCAAGGCCCTGCATGATCTCATCACTGCTAAACCTGATGACTTTATTTGGTGCCCTTCTCCTCCCATCTCAGTCTGTTCTAGTTGTGTGCCCCTTGCTCCCGCAGCCCTTCCAGCTTCCTCAAATGTTCTTTCTTCCATGTTCTGCACTTATGATCCTTACACGTTCTTCATCTCTGAGCTCAGAAGTCACTTCCTCAGAAAAGCCTCCCTCGTTCCACCTTTTACCCAATTTAGAGATCTCCCCCATTGTTCCTTTTCTTCCAGATCTTAATTATAACTGGTAATCCGGATGCATTTATCTAGTGAATATCCTGTTTCCCACTAGATGGCAAGTCCCAGGAAGGCAAAAACCTTGTCTCTTTCTTAGGCTGCCTGGGTGGCTCAGTGGGTTAAAGCCTCTGCCTTCAGCTCAGGTCATGATCTCAGGGTCCTGGGATCGAGGCCCCGCATGGGGCTCTCTGCTCAGCGGGGAGTCGGCTTCTTCCTCTCTCTCTGCCTGCCTCTCTGCTCCTTGTGATCTCTCTCTCTGTGTGTCAAATAAATAAAATCTTTAAACAAAACAAATACCTTGTCTTTTTCTTTTCTCTTTATTTTTTAGATTTTATGTATTTGAGAGAGAGAGAGAGAGAGAGAGAGAGCACAAGCAGGGGAGCAGCAGAGGGAGAGGAAGAAGCAGGCTCCGAGCCCAGGGAGCCCGATGAGGGGCTGGATCCCAGCTCCCTGGGATCATGACCTGAGCCAAAGGCAGACAATCCACTGACTGAGCCACCCTTGCGCCCCTCTTTTTCTTCTTTAAATTAATTATTGTATTCCTGGAGCCTGACCCAAGGGCCCAGCACATAGCAGATGCTCAATAAACACCTACTAAACAAATTATCAGTGTGATAACACACAGCCTGACTTAGCTGTCCTCACAAGTTTTGTCATCACTGACTGTGGAGAAGGCCAAGTTTATCCCTTTGGCCCCATGTTGTTGGTATCTCTCAAACCACTTGCCCTCTGGGCATTCCTGATGCCTTCCCTCTCCTCATTGGCTGCTGGCTGCTAACATCCAAAGTCATACTAATTTATTCTCTGCCTCAGGTAATCTTTGCACTTAAGTGGACCCTACACAAAGCACCCAACTTGCCTTTCCACATTAAAAATTTGATAAAGCGGGGGAGCCTGGGCGGCTCAGTGGTTGAGCATCTGCCTTCAGCTCAGGCCATGATCCCGGGGTCCTGGGACCGAATCCTGCATCACACTCCTTGCTCAGCAGGGAGTCTGCCTCTCCCTCTGCCCCTCCCCCTCCCAAAATAAATAAATAACATCTTTGGGGGGAAAATGATGAAGGTGATCTGCCAAGTTAATAGCTTTCTCTTCTGGCCTCTACCCATTACCAGCTCTGGGAGAACTCCCACACTGAGAGTTTATCCTCTAGCCAAGGCTCCTCTAACATCGATTCTGTAAGTAAAGAGGAAATGGGGTTTCGTTTGTATGTTTTTAAAAAGATCTTTCCCGGGGCACCTGGGTGGCTCAGTTGGTTAAGCAACTGCCTTCAGCTCAGGTCATGATCCCAGAGTCCCAGAACTGAGTCCTGTGTTGGGCTCCCAGCTCCGCGGGGAGTCTGCTTCTCCCTCTGACCTTCTCCCCTCTCATGCTCTCTCACTCTCTCTCTCTCAAATAAATAAATAGAATATTAAAAAAAAAAAAATCTTCCCTTTTTCAATCCCCAGAGCCACCTCTTGGAGTCATGAAAATATTTTCTTTCCCATTCCATGCGTGTTGTATGGATGGTGTCTAAACCCAGTCTGCTAGATGCTGGTCCATCAGAGAACAGGGATTTTGTCTCTGAACTGAGAAAAGCTTAGCCATTGGAAGGTAGAGCCCGGTTCATTTACTCAAGGTGCCAGAAGCGATGCTGATAAAGCCCACACACCTGACGGGGCCTTATGCGATGTGCTGTGTTCCAGTGGGTAACGGGACAAGGAGAGAAGCTTCCCTCCCTTGGGGACTTGGTAAAAATGAAGATTCTGATATTTTAGCAAGGAATTGATCTCACTGTTAAAATTCCCTAAAACATGCCAAAATATTTAAAACGTAAGGGCCCTGTGCTTTAGGTCATGAATATCTTACTTCCTATTTCCAAATATTCTAGTTCATATAGACGCTGTGGGGAATATTTGACCCGAGATAAGGAGATTTACAGTCCCATCAATACACATAAAGGGAAAAAATGTTGAAAAGACCCCGGAGAGCCTCTATTACCTTAACAGCCACAGCAAGATCTCTGGTTCTGCGGGGGGTGGCAGGATGACGCTACCTCCGGAAAGAAGAGGTTAAGGTCATGAGCGGAAGGTTTTATAAATTAGTGGCGGAGGCAGAATTAACACCTCAGTATCACCCACCACTGAATGAGTAACCCTCGCTTCAGCAAGAATCGCACGTGCTCGCCTCTGCTGACCGCAAGCAGGTTGCAAATGGCACGCAATCCTATGCTCGCAGGGGTCTGAGCAAGTCCTCCCGTGAGAGAGCTGCGTGCGCCTCGCTCGGGTCCCCCATCCCATGCGCACGGGAGATGGCGCCTGTATCCGTCATACCTAAAAACAGAAAAAGGATACGTCATCAGGAAGCCATTATAAAATAGAAACGTTTGGTGCAGCAACATAAAAAAAGCCAGGGAGTTTTCACTGCTACCAAATGTAAGCAGTCTGGCTTTCTTTTTTAAGCTGAAATACTGGAAACAGAGAAATCTGATCCGAATGGGATAATCATAGTTGGAATTTCCATAAGTGCCTTTTTTTAAGGCTTTTTGCTTTCTTTACTCTATTTTGAGCTCTATGTCGGAAAGATGAGCGGAGAGAAAAACCGGTGGTCTTTCCCAGGTCGTTGGTTACAGGCTGAACCCAGGGGCTTGTCATCCTGAAGCAAACATGCTACCGCACCTATGATTCCCAGTTCTGTGACATTCCCTCTCCTGGGCTCGCCGCTGAGCCCAGGAGAGGCTGGTTAATTCCACATGGTGCGATTTAAAAGCATTTTTAAAAGA
This sequence comes from Spilogale gracilis, assembly GCA_004023965.1. Classification (NCBI taxonomy): domain Eukaryota; kingdom Metazoa; phylum Chordata; class Mammalia; order Carnivora; family Mephitidae; genus Spilogale; species Spilogale gracilis. The sequence goes on along the minus strand of PITA01003042.1, from coordinate 94,011 downwards.
TTTTTTATTAGGAGGATTCTTGATCTAAAGAGGTACTTCAGGAAGTAATCAGCTGTAATACTACCAGATTGAGATAATAGCTACTTCTCAGTCTACATAAACTTAAATAATATCCACAAAATCTTGGCCTAAGCACAGGAGAATGAAACATTTCAGAACAGACTGACAGGGAAGGGCTTTTCACAGCTAAAAACCCACAAGATTTGTGGAGCAGGGGAGAACACAGTGATCCAACAGATAAGATAAGAGACAAATTTTATTGGCATCAGTTTATTTCTTATTACTCAGTAAGTGAGAGCGAGAAAAGGACAGTAAGCAAAAGGAAATGAGAGAAAAAGAACAAATGGGCATATATATATATATATATATATATATATATATATATATATACCAGCCCCGGGGCCAAATATAAAGTATGCCTTCATTATTCTGAAAATTTTGGTTAGTCTAGATAATTTACTCCATTTTAAAAAAAGACATTACATCGTAAATTTCTCAGATTTTAAAGTATTTTACCTTTCTTAACATCAGATTGTAAAACACTGCAGCATTCTTACAAAAGAGCTGTAATTTTTCTTCTTCATATTTTGCGGCCTGAAAACTGAAGAGTGGTAGGAGTTCCTTGAAATTTCAGAGCAAATTATGGACAAAGGCAGAAGGGGATAAACCCAAACCAAACAAACAAAAAATCCTTTCCCCCAGCGCACCTTGCCTTCAACCCTAATCGCATCATTGAAATTCCATTCTGAACTCAAGTTAACATAAAATGAAGAAGTCTGTGCTTACGGAGGGCTTTGAAAAATTAAGACACATTTCTTACTAAACTTAAATAATTCCTCAGTGTGCGGAATTGTAAAGAATGCTTTCACTCGTTTTTCATTTACTGCGTAATAAAAGTAGAAGGAAGACAAATTGATATAATCAAGCCATAAACTCAAAAATAAGACTTATCTTGCCTTTCGGGATCTATAGACATCATGCCTGTGCCTCTTTAATTACCCTTCAACACCTAGCTGAACAGGGTTTAGTGCAAATAACTACCTTTCTTTCTGATGAAAATGATGTTTACATTTTGAGCTGTAGCATAATATGTTGGTGATATTTACAGCAACAATCATTCTAAAGATTTCGACTTACATTTTTCAGGCATTGGAAACGTTTTCAAGAGCACAGTTAGGTACTTATCTCTCATTTGCATGAGGAGGGGGTATCACTTCAGTCAAAGGAAATAGGCTTTCATTCAGGAATCCATTCATTCATGTATTAGATGAGTGTCTACTATGCCCGCCAGGGGCTAAGGCTATGGCAGTGGGGGGGAGGGGGAAATCATGTACATTCACAGTCTTGTGCCCTACATTCTACATGGGGAGATGGGCAATAAACAAAGCAAATAAGTATATAACAAGAAGATGATAGGGTGCCTGGGTGGCTCAGTGAGTTAAACTCTTCATTTCATCTCAGGTCATGATCTCAGGGTCGTGAGATGGAGCCCCGCGTCAGGCCCTGCCCGGGGAATGGAGTCTCTCTCTCTCTCCCTCTCAAAAAAACATGATGATGTGTGTTTTGAAGAAAAATGAAGAGGAGAAGGAGGATAGAGGCTGGCGCTACAATTTAGATACAATTTAAATACATGAACATGTCATTGAGAACACTTGAACACTTGAAAATATTCTTGGGGGCGTCATATGCGTAACCGTGGCAAGGCGTGAATATCCAGGGCGTGAGGGACCCAGGACCGGGGAGGAGCAAGGGACAAGGCCCTACAGGCAGGCGTGCTCGGCATATTTGAAAAACAGCAAAAGAGAAGGGGCGTGCCTGGAGGCGATGAGCAAGGGGATGCCAGCAGGAGGTGAGGTTAGAGAGCAGAGGGCAGGTTGGTGGGGATGGGGAGCGCGGCAGGCAGGTCCCGCCGGCGTTTGTAGACATTGTAAAGACTGTCCTTTTCCTCTGAATGAAATCGGAGCCACTGGAAGATTTTGGGCAGGGAATGACAGGGCCCGACGGACGTTTCAACACAACGGAAGTGAGAGTAGGAAGGTCACTCGGGAGGCTAATGCAACAATCTAGATGAGTAGCTTCACCCAGTTTGGGGGCAGGGGTGAGTGATGAGTCAACGCTAGGTATGTTTTTAAGGGAGACGCAACAGGATTTCCAGATGGATTGAATGTGGGCTGTGAGACAGGAAGTCAGGAGTGCTTGCGGGTGTCTCGGAAGAGTGGCAGAGCAGTAAGGCTGGGGGAGGAGCCGAGGTCATCCCACTCCTGGGAAAGGTAAATTAGGGATGCCTCCTGGACCCCCAAGTAAAGAGCCATGCAGGCTGTGGGATCTTCCGGGGGTGTTCAGAACTGAAGATTCAAATTTGAAATTTGAAGCCATAAAACTGTACGAGATCATCAAGGGAGGTGAGTGAAGCTAGAAATGCATGCCAGTCCCAGGGCAATGCCCTGAGCCCCCTGGAGGCAGAGAAATGAAGAAGAATGGGCAGAAGCAGGAGGAAAATCGGGAGCTTGTGGCAAGCTGGAAGCCAAATGAAGGGCGTGTTTCAAGGATGGGCCAGCCAGCCGTGCCAGATGTTACGACGTGTAACCACAGAGAATCAGTAATGCATGCAGCGAACTGGAAATCAGCATGGACCTTGCCAGTTGAATGAGTGTAAGACAGGACGGGAGAAGAGCCTTGGGCAAGTGGTCCAGGGAAGGGGAGCAGAAAGATGGCACGTGGTTCATAGGGAAGGGGGTCCAAGGCACGGGGCCGTACATGTCACACTGCCTACATCAGGGCTCCGTGAGAGAGTCAGGTGGATTTCGGTGTACTGACATTCTGTATATTGACATGGGCGGAACCAAGGGGCTGAGGTACTAATAACATTTTTTAAATGTAGATCTTATTTTTTAGAGCAGTTTTAGGTTCAAAACGAGATTGAGCAGAAAGTACGGCGAGTTTCCACACATCCCCACACATGCAGAACCTCCGCACTATTAACGTCCCACACCCTGTGGGGCATTTGTTACAACCAAGTCAGCAACGCTGGCTCAGCATCTCCCTAAATCCCTGGTTGGGGGTTCGCTCTTGGTGTCAGACATTCTGCGGTTTTTTCACAAATGTACTAGCATTCTACGTAATTTAACATAAATGTATGTGGCAATGACTTTTTTACTATGGTAAGAACACTTACTCCGAGACCGGTCCTCTTAAGTTTTTAAGTGTGCAGGACAGTACTGTTGTACTCTGTCGTAGAACAGAGCTCTAGAACTTACTCGCCTTGCAGCCCTGAAACTTGACACCCCCTGTCCCCCTCAGCCACGCGACCGACATTTTACTCCGCTGATACGAGTTTGGTTCTTATCAAAACACAAAAGATAATGAGTACTGGCGAGGATGTGGAGCGATTAGAATCCTTGTAGACTGCAGGTGGACTGTAAAACGGTGTAGCCTCCGTGGAAAACACTATGGAGGTTGCCCCCCAAAGAGAACTTCCATAGGATCCAGTATCCCCGCTTTTGGGTTTATATCCCCCAAATCAAGACCAAGATCTCTAAAAGGTAGCACCCCAGGTCCATTGCAGCAAGCCCAAATGTGGGAAAGACCTAAAAGCCTGTTGATGGATGAATGGATAAAGCAAATGCGGTATATACAAGCAGTGGAATACCATTTAACCTTAAAAAGAAAGGAAATCTTGCCATTGCACAACGAAGCGGAGCCTCAAGGACACTATGCTAAGTAAAATAAACCAATTACAAAAAGACAAATACTGCATGATTCCACTGACAGGAGGTTTCTAAAGTAATAACAGTCTAAGTATCACTTTTAAATAATTAAAAACATTTTAAAACAATTTAAGATGACATTTACAATAACATTTCAGGGACGCCTGGGTGGCTCAGTTAGTTAAGCGTCGCACTGATGGTTTCGTCTTGGGTGGTGATCTCAGGGTCGTGGGATTGAGCTCCATCCACGTGTACTCTGAGCTCAGCACAAGAATCTGCTTGTCCCTCTCCCTCTGCTCCTTCCCCCGCTCACTATCTGTCTCTCTGCAATAAATAAACCTTTAAAAAAATTTTAAGAATAAAAGATCAAAAACTAACATTTAAAAAAGTGGTCGTTTTATCATACACCGTTCTGTGGGCTAATCGGGACAAATGTCATCAATTAGAGTTTATAATCTCAAAAATGAAGCTGCAAGGGTCCTGCCCTCAAAGGCTTTGCTCCTCCCCGACACCAGACACTGAGCAGGTAACACAGTTCACCACGCCCTGTCCCCACAGAGCCCACTTAGGTGCCACAAACTGCCATAAGTGCTTCTGGCTCAGTGGTTATCAGGAATACTAATGAGCCTAACAGAATGTAGGAACTAGCTCAATGCATAAACAAAATGTTTTATATAGTAAAAGAAAATTCTAGAGCACACAACTAAAAGATGAGCTATACACATACATATGGGCATATTCTGTGCGAAGTACAATTACAAGAATATCTACTATTTATGACACACTATCTGTTAAGAAATTTACATTCCTTGTTGCTAATTATCACCAACCACTTGCGTTATTGGGGCTCTCGTCCCAGGGACGCAGATGCCGAGGCTGAAGTTCAAGGAGCTAGAAAGTGGCTGTGATGGGTTCTGGACTGAATTATTGGTGTCTGACAGCAAAGCCTGCGTTTTTTCCCTCCCACCCCGGTGTCTCATCTAAAAAAATAAATAAACAAGTAACTTTCTGTTTGTGACACAAAAATCTTCCCGGGATAAATGAGAATCGCACATTTAACAATAAAATACTACCTAAAGGCAAATGGACGAGGGTAATTCAACAGTCTGTAGTGCTGAATGCATCCTATTCTTTCTGGAAAATACACGACAGCTCACAAGAGGTCCCAGAGACAGTGTTCCCAAGAAGAGATGTTCACATACTTTATGAACTCAGCTGGTGAGATTGTAGGCATTTGGACAGTTTCATCCGAAGATTACTCTGAAGTGTAACCATGTTGGAGCCAGAGGAGGAAAGTATACATTTGCTATATATATATATATTTTTTTAACAGTTTGCATGATTCTGTCATGCAAATAATTCTGTCGTGTCGATACCCAGAGAAACAAACATCGATAATATTCAACAGTGTACCCAAAATCTAGACAGAATGGGTCAAGTTTCCATCATCCTATTACACCACATTATATTGCCATTTCAGCAGTAATGTCAGTAATTAGATATTGGCTACGTGCCTAAATCCTGGTTCACATCTATAATTTAAATACATATCATACTAAATACTGTCATTGTGCAAAGCCGAGAGGTATTCAGTGATTGGTGTTTTCCTCCTTCCTGAGACACAAAGAAGCTTATTCTGTCTCCAGAATGCAGGTGTAATGTTGGAAAGTGCCTTGAAAATTCCACTTGTGTATTTGCCTGGGAAAATAACTGATTTTTTTTAAGTTGTAAAAATATACTGGCTTTTCCATCTGAGTGGGCGGATGGAAATCGGTAGAAATGTATCATTTCTAGCTGATATGTTTATGTTATTGAAACCTTGAAAACAGTTCAAAATCAACAGCTCTAAATAGTTAGGCTAATAGGCCAAAATATTTGTCATACTTATTGTTTATATTGAACCTTTACTCATACGCAGGAAAATTAGATTAAGACCATTGCAGTACATTAGGACCTTGTCTTTTCAAAAAGTTACTTGCTGTGGATGCAAGGAAAAGCCAGTATCTTCTTAACCTCAAGCACAATAAATTTGTGGCAACCAAAGAATTTCAGAAAACATGGATGGAAGATGGTAATCGTGCTACCCCGCACTCAGTGTCAGACAGATGGAAGTCAGACGTAGCATCTGCCCGCTGTTTCAGTAGTTGAACTTGAATTTCATTACAAAATGGCTTTGGTCACAGCTGGGGCTATTTACAGAAAGCCTATTTCAGTTCTCCTGAGCCCAAATTAAATGGTCTTAGAATGCGGTACTTATAAAAGGAAACAAAGAGTGTATTTATTTGATATTGTGCACTAAAAAGAGGAGACATAATTTGCATTAATCTCCCATCTTTCTCTTCTCACTCTCCTGGCCCAAAGCAGCACTGTCTTCGTGATCTGGGCACTCTCACCCATCAGGGTTGTAAGTGGATTGAGATGTGATGGAACCACCTGTCTTAAAGACAGGCTTGGCTACTCGTGCTTCCCTGTTTTCTATCTCTGGGCTTATTCTCTTGGGGAAAATGAGAAGGAGGCATTTAGGCTGCAGCATTACCAAATGTAGTCATAATTTGTACCTCTGCTCATCGAGACCTAAAGTGTGTCCCTCCGGTTCTTAAATTCGGGGTGTGGGTGACAGAGTGCAGTGGACGTGAGGTTGGGTGTGTTCCAAGCCCAGGAGTCAGGAGACCTTGGTGCTGCTCCTCTTGCTGCTGGGAGCCCTTCTGCTGCCACGTGGGCAAGCCCAGCCTTAATGTGACAATGAAACAGCTGCTGGAGTTGGCCTCACAGCTGTCCCGGGCTTCCCAGCTGAGGCTCCAGGCACCGATGGGAGCCTTGCCAAGAAAAATCAGGCTGGAAACAGACCAGAGAGGCACCCTAGTGAGCTCAGCCCAACGTGCCCAGGTATGGGGTCTTTTGTTACACCGTGATAAGTAACTATTACAAGTGCTCTAGGCCATCACAGCCCCTCTCAACGGGGATTCCCTTTCTTCAATCCTTTCCACTGAAGGGAGCTTGTTTCTAACAGATCTTTATTTGCCAAAGGTGATTATATCAACAACTACTTTATCTTAAGAAGATAAGCTTCATTGTGGAAAAATCAAAAGGTTTCTCTAGATAAGGACTGCTGGCCAACAAAGAAATTAACTCTAGTCTATTACACAAATTAAGCCAAAAGAAAAGCATTCCTCGGGTTGAAAGAACTATAGATGAAAGGCCCCCAGGGACAAGAATCTCCAAAGAATCCACAGAAATACCCCCAAAATAAAGACTAAATTTGACAACCTCCAGGGTCAGAGGGCAGCATCCCGTCCTAGGAAAGTCGCAGTCTGACGTTTCTCCTCACCAGTCTTCCGCTTCCTCCTCCCCTCTGCTTTGATGGGCAGATGGGAGGAGAGCCAAGAGAAGAGACAAAGGGCCACACTCCACTTCCTTGGCCCTCCTACAGAGGATATCAGCTGGGTGGGGGAGCAGTTTGCAGCTAGGTCAAGTTTAAAGACGTGATTATTGCAGATAGCGTGGTACCACCTGAGGGATCTAATCCTCACCTTGAAGGTACAAGCTTCCCCACAGAGGGCCGAATTTGCTTAAGCAATAACCAGGTACTGCTGCGGCCTTATATGCAGAAGGGAACAACTGGTGTGCTACTTTGGCTTTGACTTTGCCTCAGCTTTTCCTTTTGGCGTCCTAAAAGTACAGCTTAAAAAGAATCAGAATATCACCTGGCTCAGGGATGGCAAATTAGTTCTAAGCTTAGTAGTTTCTAAAATGTTCCTAGGAGCAGCGAGCCCGGCTATCTTGGGCAGAGGAGCATGGGACTTTTTATCATGAGATCATGAGTTCTAGCCGAATGTTGGATGTAGAGAGTACTTAAAATGAATAAGCAAAACTTTAGAAAAGCATTCCTCGGAGTTATATGTCTCCATATATCGCATTAGTCCTGTATGTTAGAGAAGTGGGCAGTAGGAGGAAGGAGAAGGTAGTGTGGATGCCCAGTGTGTTCGAGTAGCAGTAGTAGTCCTGGGCTGGCGCTGGTCGTGTAACTTACAAGATACAATAGTCTTCACTTGGCAGCAAATTTAGTTCTTTATAAAAAAAGATACAGGGGCGCCTGGGGGGCTCAGGGGGTTAGGCCTCTGCCTTCGGCTCAGGTCATGATCTCAGGGTCCTGGGATTGAGGCCCGTGCCAGGCTCTCTGCTCAGTGGGGAGCCTGCTTTCCCTCGTTCTCTGCCTATTTGTGATCTCCCTCTCTCTGTCAAATAAATAAATAAAACCTTTTATTAAAAAAAAAAAAAGATACAAATGGATCACAGACCTGAATGTAAAACATAAAACTTTGGAAACAAAAATAACACAGGGCAAAATCTTCAAGTTTTTATACCAACACCCAAACAAAGTATGATCTATAAAGGAAAATGTAATAGATTAAAACTCAACAGAATTAAAAACATTTGCTCTGTGAAAGGCCCCATTAGGAGTATGAAAAGACCTGGATGGCTCAGTTAGTTAAAGCCTCCTACCCTTGGTTTCAGCTCAAGTTATGATCTCAGGGTGCTGGGATCAAGTCCTGCATCGGGGCTACCGGCTCAGAGGGAGTCTGCTTGTCCTCCTCTTCCTCTGTCCATCTCCTCCACTTGTGTTCTCTCTCTTTATCTCTCTCAAGTAAATAAATCTTTGGGGGAAAAAAAGCATGAAAAGGTGAACTATGTAACAAGAGAAAATGTTTGAAAACCACATATCCAAAGGTCTTATATCTGAAATATGTAAGGAAGACCCAAAACTCTTCAAAAAAATTTTCTTAGAAAATAGGCAAAATACATAAACATTTAACTGAAGAGGATACACTGATGGCAAATAAGGACATAGGAAACTGTTCAATTTCATTAGTCGTCAGGGAAATGCAACTTAAAATCACCACAAAATACCATTATACACCATTAGATGTTTAAAATAGTAAAAATAATAATAATGTTGATACTGAATGCTGGTGAAGATGTAGAGAGACTGGATCACTCACACATTGCTGGTGGTAATGTGAAATTGTACCACTTCTCTGGAAAACAGTTTGGTGGTTTTAGTAAAACTCAACCTGTAACTACCATACAACCAGTACCGACATTCCTGACATTTATCCCAGAGAGATAAAAATTGATGTACACACCAAAACCTGTACATAAATGTTCATAGCAGTTTTGCTCATAATTCCTTAGAACTGGAATCAAACCATATGACCATCAATAAGCAAATGATAAACCACTGTGGTACATTCAGGCCATGGAATACTACTCAGCAATAACAAGGAACAAACTTTTGACCACACAACAGCTTGCATAAATCGCCAGGGATTGATGCCGACCAAAAAAAAAAAGAAAAGAAAAGAAAATCTCAAAATCTTTACATCATTCCATTTCTATAACATTCTTAAAATAACATAGTTATAGAGTCAGACTAGATTGGCCATTGCCAGAGGTTACTGGGTGGTAGTTGTGAGGGGAGGCTATAAAACCACAGCAGGAAAGAGCCTTTGTGGTTATGGAACTCTTGTGTTCCTTGACTGTAGAGGTGAGTATACATGAATCCACACAGGACATACATATGGACATTACACACTCCCCCACCCTTGTTTCTCTCCCTCCAAGATCCCCATCCCTCAAAATGTATGTAGAACTAGTAGAATCTGGTAAGCTCTGTGGATTGTCGATTTCCTCATGTGACTTTATTCCATAGTTCTATAAAATGTTATTACCATGGAGAGGAACTGGGTGAAGGGTACCTGAAGCCTGCAAGAGAGTTTTATACAACCCTTTCATCTATAAATATTTTGAATATTTTAGTGTTTAATTATATCTTAAAATTTGGTCATTCTACAATGATTTCAAAATAAAAATTTTAAGTTTTTGTGAGGTTGTTGTTGTTGTTGTTTTAGAGAAGGGGAGAGAGAGAGAGAGAGTGAGTCAGCGACATAGGGAGGATCCCAAGCAGGCTCCATGTCCCAACATGGAGCCAAACTGGGGGCTCGTACTCACAACCCTGAGATCATGACCTGAGCTGAAATCAAGAGTCGGACACTTAATCAACTGAGCCAACCAGGTGCCCCTCAAAATAAAAATTTCCAACAAAACTAACAAAGAATATTGCAGGATGAGGAATAAGCACACACAGTAAGAGCCTAGATGAGGTCTCATGCCTGCTAGGCACATGTTCCCACATCCTGGTCATTCAATCAGGATGGGTCACCAGAGAAGGGGCTCAGTGGTGGTGGCTCACAGAAGCCTTCAGCTTGTGTGCCTCCCGTTCTCCATTTCACCCAGGGTGTTTATTCATCACACAGTAAGCAATCCCAACAACAAGGCCTGCTGTTAGTGCTACTACATAGACTGAGGCTCAATTCTACTTATCTTGGATCTCCTACAGGTATCCTCTTGATGGGCTCCTATATGTACAGCAAAGGGCATTCAATCACCTCCTCTGGGATCCCTGGGGGAAGCTAGCCAGAAGGCCACAGAACTTCACAGGGTGACATTGACAGATAGCTGCCAAACACTGAGAACTGGTGTGGTGAATTCAGTCTGAACTCGGTAATATAAATGAGAATGAGATTCTAGCAAAATAAAAATGACCGATGCCTGGGGCCTAGGGAAATCTACACACCCTGTTAACTGGTAGAAACCAAGTCTTAAATGGATTCTTTCTCATTCTAGTCTAGTGTTTGTGTGAGAAGGTGTGCATGCATGGGTGCACATGTGTCTATATTTTTTATTGCTCATTAGGGGCTATGGATCATCAGTCTCAAAACATAGAAGGAAAACCTATTTCTGAAAATGATTATAGAAATCAGAAGAAAGTTTAAATAAAAATTATGCATCTTATCAGAGTGAGAAAAGACAACTATGTTCTCAGTGCCACGAGAAAGAGACAGTCATAATAAATGCTATCCAGAAAACTGGGAGAACGCAAGATTTCTTAGGGGAACCTAAACCGCTAATAGCACAAATATTAAACTCACTCCGCTAAAATAACTGGTACAATTCTGTTTTCCCCACTGGATCCTGACTGAAACAAAATTGCCATCCTCAGAAGTAAGTTAACACACTCCGAGCGGCAAAATTAATCATTCTTGAGAGCTGGATGTGGGGATGTCCCTGCCCTTGGTTAGATTGGAAGCTTCCGGAAGCAGGGAGGGTGGTGCGGGATAGACCTTTACATAGATCGCTGCTGCAGAAAGTGGTGTCTTGGCGAAGTAGGAGTGGGGGACAGGGGCTCAGCCTCATGAACGACCTGCAAGGCTTATGTCCCTTCTCTGGGGAGAAGTTACAGCCACGAGAACATTCACACAGGCTCCTGTCACGGGAATTCCTGCCAGCCTGGAGCGGGGCCCTGCCCATTGTCTGACATGCACCTCCCATGGATAACTGGTCCGGGAAGAACTCAGCTCACTCAAAAGTGAGCAACAACCCCAAATGAACTCGCCATAAATTACATGCAGACACATACTGTCTCTTACGTGACAAAGCAATAGCATAAGAATAAATAACCAAAATTCTAAGAAAGATATTAGCACATATAGTCAAGCAGTAAAGTTTATAATGATATAAAATAACTAAATAGGATTTAATTTTTGGGTTGATAAGATGCATCACTGTTAAAAAATTTTAAATGTGGGGCATTTGGGGGACTTGGTTGGTGAAGCATCTGGACTCTTGATTTCTCCTCAGGTTATGATCTCAGGGTCGTGTGCTCGAACCCCACATCTGTTCCATGCTGGACATAGAGCCTGCTTAAGGTTCTCTCTCTCCCTCTCCCTCTGGCCCCCATTCCCACACTCTCTGTCTCTCTTCCTCTCTCTCTCTCTCTCTCTCTCTAAAAAAAGTAAAATGTAGGGGCGCCTGGGTGGCTCAGTTGGTTAAGCGACTGCCTTCGGCTCAGGTCATGATCCTGGAGACCCGGGGATCGAGTCCCACATCCGGCTCCCTGCTCGACGGGAAGCCTGCTTCTCCCTCTCTCACTCCCCCTGCTTGTGTTCCCTCTCTCGCTGTGTTTCTCTCTGTCAAGTAAATAAATACAATCTTAAAAAAAAAAAGTAAAATGTAACATTAATAAATCAAAAATAAAAGCCATGTACTAATAGTGATTTTTGTAGGTACAAAATGTGAATAAAATTCTATATCCATTATAAAAAAAGTTTAACAAAAGAAAAAAGTCTTAAATATTGTAAATAGTATTTATCAGAAATCAATAGTAAACAATTCTGAAATTTTACAGGTATTCTGACTAATGTCAGGCACAAGAGAAGTATGCTTAGCATCTTCATTATGCAATACTACAGTATTTTGGGCAGTCTATTTAGTGAAATAAATCTAGAAAACAGAATGAGGGGAATAAGTGAGGAGGCAATATTTACATAAGATATGATTGTTGGGTGCCTGGGTGGCTCAGTGGGTTAAGCCTCTGCCTTCAGCTCAGATCATGATCTCAGGGTCCTGGGATCGAGTCCCACATCGGGCTCTCTGCTCGGCAGGGGGCCTGCTTCCTCCTCTCTCTCTGCCTGCCCCTCTGCCTACTTGTGATCTCTCTCTCTGTCAAATAAATAAATAAAATCTTTAAAAAAATAAATTAAAAAAGTTCCTTTATCCCACATTCCCAGTATTTCCCTTCCCTCTTCCAAAAAAAATTAAAAAAACAAAAACCAACAAACATGGAAAATGAGTAGCTTTCAGTCAAAACCAAAAAAGACCAGAAAAACACAAGCGTCATGAGAGAGAACACCCACCACAGCTACAAAAACTGACCTATAAATACTGCGGAGAGTTATTCTCAAAACACTGTCCGTAAACTAAACAACATCAGCATCACCTGGGAACTTACTAGAAATAGAAATTCCTGGGTTCTGCCCTAGACTTGCTAATCACAAACTCTAGAGTAGGGGGGTAAGGGGGCCAGCCACATGCGATTTAACAAGTTCTCAGTTCATCCTATGAATGTTTATGAATCCTAAACATTCAAGTTTAGGAACCATTGCTTTAAATATTAAATTTAGGGGTGCCTAGGGGGGCTCAGTGGGTTGAGCGTTTGCCTTGGGCTCAAATCATGATCCTGGAGTCTCAGGATCAAGTCTCACATCGGGCTACCTTGCTCAGCAGAGAGCCTGCTTCTCCCTCTGCCCCTCACCCTGCTTGTACGTTCTCTCACAAACAAACAAACATTAAATTTAAAGAACCAGTATGTGGTGCAGATGTGTTTGATGCATTGCTCGAGAGTGGCTTGGAAATATGACTAAGGAGCAGACAATTCTGAATGAAGCCAACCAAGGCTTTCAGAAGGGAAAATCACAGGAAGCAGAATTTTAAATTCAATCGATCCATTTAGCAGCTCTCTTTCCCTCGCTCTTAAACAAACAAACAAACAAAGGGTTTTTTTAGATTTATTTGAGAGAGCGAGCATGCAGGAGCAGGGGGAAGGACAGAGGGAGAGGGAGAAGCAGACTTCCTGCGGAGCAGAGCCCAATGTGGGGCTTGATCCCAGAGCCCCCGGATCATAACCTGAGCGACAGGCAGACACTTAACTGACTGAGCCACCCAGGCACCCCGAAATGTCAAATTTCAATCAGGTTTCAAGGAAAAAGGCAGACTAAGTTAAGAGTCTCGGCACTTTGCTGCAAGAGAATTCAAGACATTTATTGTCTAGTTGAAGCGTGTGAATTAGAAGTTGCTCTTGAACAACAGAGACTTTGGACACAGAAACAAACTGAGGGACTTGGAGGGAGGGGGGTGGAGGGATGGGAGAGCCTGGTGGTGGGTACTGGGGACACCTAAAGCGTGGAGCACTGGGTGTGGGGAATGGGGAATGAATCTTGGAACACTGGGAAAAAAATTTTAGTAACAATAAAATAAATAAATAAATAAATAAATAATAAATAAATAAATAAAAGTTGCTCTTGGCAAGGAATCGGTACCAACAGTACTTACAAACAGCATTAGTCTATGACATGCAGGTTTTACATGCTTTAGAATGTGTACAGTTAAAACTAATATCTAATTATAATGGAAAAATAGGGGCACCTGGGTGGCTCAGTTGTTAAGCGTCTGCCTTGGGCTCAGGTCATGATCCTAGAGTCCCGGGATCAAGCTCCTGCATCGGGCTCCCCACTCAGTGGGAAGCCTGCTTTTCCCTCTCTCACTCCCACTGCTTGTGTTCCTTCTCTAGTTGTGTTTCTCTCTGTCACATAAATAGATGAAAGAAACAAAAAGAAAGACTCTTGGAAAGCTAAAAACACAATGCTATCTCCTGGACATGATAAAGAATATCTAACTTAAGGGGCTCCTTGCTGGTTTGGTCAGAAAAACGTGCAGCTCTTGATCTTGAGGGTCATGAGTTTGAAACCCATGTTGGGTGCAGAGAAAACCAAAAAATAAATAAGCTTTTTATGAAAAAGACTACCTAAGTTAAAAGAATAGCCAAACCATACTTTCACAAGTCTTCCAAGAAACTGTCACTATTAAATAAAGGGGAAAGACAGCTGCTATCTAGAGGTAACTCCCATGTGAAAGGAAAACCAAGAAAACACACTAAACTTTCTCCCTGTCTTCAAGATTCTCCATTTTACCGTACTGCCCTCAGAGGTGGAATTGAATTGATTTTATTACCTAGCCTATGAACTTTTCCAACCTGCGGTCTTATTATTATTCCTTTCCTTCTAGAAAATGGAATATTAAATTCTATTTAATAACAGGCAGTTATTTTCAAAAAGAAACCAAGTGGAAAAAATAATTGAAAACTGTAATTGCCGAAATCAAGAACTGAATGGGTGGGGTGAAAGTCAGCACGGATTCTACCAACGCAGAATTTTCTGAGCAGAAGATCAGGTTAAGGAACCCTAACTGCAAAAAGTAATAATTCTACCCCTGAAACTAATTTTGACTAAGGGTCAACGTGCTGGTAAGAGGAGTGCCAAAAGGATCAGGGGAAGCGGAGGGGAGGAAGGATTTGTAAAAAATTACAATGACTGAAAATTCCCAGAACTTTACAGAGAAAAAGCAAATCACATACAAAGGACCAAAATAAATCAGATTTTCAGTATCACTGGCATCAGGAAGATGGTGGCAATACATTGAAGACGCTCAAAGAGGATAGCTAATGGGGCCACATTTCTTCCTGAGCCTGAGAGGCAGGAGGGGAGGAGAGGGGAAAGGCTGCGGAAGCAGAAGGCAATGGGGGAGAGCGTGCTGCTCTAAGGCTGGAGAGGGTGCCCTGAAGTGCAGCCCAAAGAAATGTCCCAGTTGGTGAGACAGCCAAAGACTACTTAAGGACAACTGTTTTGAAGAACTATGTGAGCCACGGTTCAGAAATTTATAGTAAAATATTTTCTTCTGCTGAATGCTTTCTTGGTGTGTGTGTGTGTGTGTGTGTGTGTGTGTGTGTACACGCATGCGCATGAAACAAACTTAGGGAAGCGGTTGGATGTTCCATCCGGGTTGATGTGTAGCAGATAAGGCAGCCTCATTGAAATGAGGAGCTTGGAGACAAAGGTGACCAATGGGAAGTAAGCCCCCAGGAATTTTTAGAAATCTTGGAAGGCAGGGAGGGTAGGACATCCACAAAGCTTTGGGTCAAGCCCGTCCGGAGAGCCAGGGTCTGGGAGACTTCATCCCAGCTGAGAGCTGGGGGACTAGCCCTTCTGCTTCCAGAACAAAAAGGTGCTCTCTGGAGTGGTTCGGGCACCTTGGGTGCTCTCTGTGTGAATCCTCTGACAAATGTCTTCCATAGCTCTGGGCTCTCAAAACTTCCTCGGTTCAGTCCCCTGTACTCAGCCTGTCTTCTTTATTAGCTGGCCTTTCCTTCCTTCTTTTTGTCCAAACTGCATTTTCCAGAGTCCCTGGAGCGCACCTGTTTGCATTCTCCAGCTCAGGGTTCCGGGAGGCCGCTCCCAGAAGCCACGCCCCCCACAGTTACATTGTAGTTCAACGTTAGTCACCTTGAACTTGAGGGGCCTGAACCGCGGCAAGTTCATCAAGCATTCGGAAATACTTTGTTGTAATATCTACTTCATCTCAAACTTTTCAAACTTTTTCTGTAAAGTTTAGGAGCTATTTTAGATTTCACAGGCCATATGGCCTCCGTAGCAACCGGGCCGATCTGCCATTTTGCACGAAAGCAGCCATAGACGATATGTAAACAAATAGTTATGGCTGGGTGCCAGTCACATTTTATTTACAAAAACATCCAGTGGGAAGGAGTTGGCCCACAGGCCGGGCTTTGAGGCAAGCAAGCACTCGCCAAAATGAATACCAGGCCCCGATAGACGGCTTGATCTGGGTAATATTGGCCCGATCTCCCTGTGGGTGCCCGATCCCTCCCCCGAGGTTTTTACGAATTTCAAGATTTCTCAAGGTGATTTTTAGCTCTAGACTTTGCTCCGGCCTGGGTTGCCTCTGTTCTCTACCTTGTCTGCCCTGCTTTATGTACATAAGGCGTTCACTGATTTGTGTATTGATTAAACTATTCACACTATATTTTGGTGACTGTATCATTTTGCTAGGGCTACCACAACAAAGCACTACACACTGGGAGGCTTAAACCACAGAAATTTATTTTCTCAATATTCTAGAGGCTGGAAGTCCAAGATCAAGGTGCCGGTAGTATTCATTTCTTCTGAGGCCTCTCTCTTTGGCTTGTGGGTGGTCATCTTCCCCCTGCGTCTTCACATGGCCTTCCCTCTATGTGTGTCCATGACCTGATCTCCTCTTCTTCAAAGGACATGGGTCCTACTGGACTCGAGCCCCCCTGATGACCCCATTTTCATTTACCTTTGAAAAGATTCTGATTCAAATACAGTCACATTATGAGGATATGGACAGTTAGAACATCAACTCCCCCTACAATATGAATTTAGGGGTGACGCAATTCAACCACATTGGTGAGAATATAAATTCTGTAAAGTCTTGTGGTTATAGGAAGGGGTCTTCATATGCCTTATAACACAGAAGTATTAAATTTCATGTTAACCATTCCTTTTTTTTAAAAGACTTCTTATAAAGTTTTTATTTAAATGCCAGTTAGTTGAGGCACCTGGGTGGCTCAGTCAGTTAAGCATCTGCCTTTGGCTCAGGTCATGATCCTAGGGTCCTGGAACTGAGTTCTGCATCGGTCTCCCTACTCAGTGGGGAGTCAGTTTCTCCCTCTGCTTGTGTTCTCTCTCTCTCTCTCTCTCTCTCTAATAAATAAACAAAACCTTTTTTAAAAATAACATAACTTTAGGGTGCCTGAGTGGCTCAGTCGTTAAGCGTCGGCTCAGGTCGTGATCCCAGAGTCCTGGGATCGAGGCCCACATCGGGGTCCCTGCTCAGTGGGAAGCCTGCTTCTTCCTCTCCCACTCCCTCTGCTTGTGTTCCCTCTCTCGCTGTGTCTTTGTCAAATGAATAAATAAAATCTTTTCTTAAAAATAAATAAACAATAAGTTCCAGTTAGTCAATATACAGTATAAGATTGGTTTCAGGTGTGCAATGTAGTGATTCAACACTTCCATATAAGACCCAGTGCTCATCGCAAGTACCCTCCTTAATCCTCATTACCTATTTAACCCACATCTCCACCCACCTCCCCTCTGGGATCTCATCTTCTTTCTTTCTTTATTTTCTTAAGATTGTATGTATTTATCTGACAAAAAGAAACACAGCAAGAGAGGGAGCAGAAGCAGGGGGAGTGAGAGGAGGAGCAAACTTCCAGTGAGGCAGGGACCCCAATGCAGGGCTGGATCCCTGGACCCCTGGATCATGACCTGAGCCCAAGACAGACGCTTAACGACTGAGCCGCCCAGGCGCTCCGCCTCCCCGCATCTTCTTTATCCATTCATCTGTCGAAGGGACACTGGGACTGCTTCCATAATTTGGCTGTTGTAGATAATACTGCTAGGAACATTGGGGGGCATGTATCCATTTGAATTGATATTTTTGTATTCTTTTTTGAAAGATTTCATTTATTTATTCTAGAAAGAGAGAGAGAGAGCAGGGGAAGGAGCAGAGGGAGAGGGAAAAGCAGACTCCACGCTAAGTAGAGCCCAATTCGGGGATCAATCTCAGGACCCTGAGATCATGACCTGAACCAAACCAAGAGTATGACACAAATGACTGAGCCATCCCAGTGCCCCGAATTAGTATGTTTGCATTCTTTAGATAAATATCTAGTAGGACTGCATTGCAACATAGTCCTGTTTTTAACTTTTTGAGGACCCTCTGTACTGTTTTCTACAGTGACTGCCCCAGTTAGCCTTCCCACCAACAGTACAAGAGGGTAAAAGCCGTTTTGAACCACTCTGGATTTTAATCAGTTTCTGTTCCCCAAGAGATGTCCAGATTTCCAGCAACTAGTATTCCTTTTATTTGTCCCCACTTCCCAAATCTTTACCTCCTTCCTTAGGCATGTGGACACACAGCTGGCCTGAAGATTGAGGTCAACCACACGGCAATCAATCAATCATGTCTACACCATGAAGACAAACAAAGATCCACGACACTGAAGCTCAAGGGGGTGTCCTAGAATCCACTGGACCTAGAAAAACCAAAATGACATTGGAAAAGATGAGCAAAGATAAAGGACTTATATTATCTGGGTTTTTAAAAAGTAATTAATTAATTAATTTTTGAGAGAGAGAGAGAGAGAGAGCACCAGCCAGGAGGGGCAGGAGGAGAAGGAGAGAGAATCCCAAGCAGTCTCCTTGCTCAGCAGGAGGCTCAAATCTCACAACCCTAAGATCATTGACTTGGTACAGAATCAAGAACCTGATGCCCAACAAACTGAGCTATGCAGGTGCCCCTTAAATTATCTGTTTTTAATCTTTATAATAAAGTCATAGTAAAAAGTAGTGTGGTGTTGGTGTTTAGACAACTAGATCAATAAAATAGATCTTTTTCTAGATCAGTGAAGTGGAATTACACATATATGGTAAACTTATTTTCAACGAAAGTGTCAAGGCAATTCATCAACAAAAAGATAATCTTGACCAAATGGTGCTAGAATAATTGGATAGCCATAGGCAGAAAATAACCTCAATTTTTATGTCACACCATGTAAAATATTAACTTGAAATTGTATATCTACACATAAGAGCAAAAAGTAAAACACATCCAGAGTAAAAAATAAGAGAACACCTAGTGACAGTGGGCTCAACAAGGAGTTGTTAAATATGACACTGAAAGTATGAATTATAAAAGGAAAAATCAAAACAATTGGACAACTTTGACATGAAAAGCTTTTGTTCTTCTAAAGGGAATATTAAGAAAATGAAAAGGCAGACCACATCGTGGAGGAAGTTATTTGCAAAAGATATATCCTACAAAGGGTAAAGGATAAAGAACTCATAACTCAAGAACAAGACAAGCTGATTTTTTTAAGTAGGCAAGGATTTGAACAGAAGAAGATATACAGATGGCCAACAAGCACATGAAAAGATGCTTCGTATCATTAGTTATTAGAGAACTGCAAATTAAAATCATGAGGCATACTTTCATACCCGCCACATTGCTAACCATAGAAAGACTGACTACACCAAATGTTGGAAAGGATCCAGAACAACGCTGACTTTCTTAAAAGTTAAACATATATCTATCCTAAGTCCCAGCTATTCCACTCTTAGGTATTTATCTAATCAGGGGAAATGGAAGCATAGGTTTGCCCAAGAATTTGCATTGTATTTATAAATGACATGTATATATATATACCATATATATTTATATATATAAACCCTTGTGTCCATTAACTAGTGAATATGTAAACCAGTTGTGATTACTCTCTACCAAGGAATATTACTCAAATAAAAGCGAATGAACTATTGATATGAGAGTATGTGGAAGAATGTTTAAAGACCTGAGTTAAAGCAATCAGAGTCCTATGCTTTAAAAAGGAGTACATACTGCATAATTCCATTCACAGAAAATTCTAGAAAATTCAGACTCATCTCTAGCAACAGGGAGCAGCTCAGTGGTCACCTGGGACTGGGGGGGGGGGGCTGAATGGAGGGATGACAAAGGGGCACAAAGAAACTTTTGGGCACGTGGATCTGTTCATTATTATGATTGTGGGGAGGTTTCACAGAGGTATACATATGCAATAATTTATCAGGTTGTACACTTTAATTATACCTCAATGAAGCTGTAAAAAATTATTTGTCATTAATATCAGGTAAAAAAAATGAAAAGAAATACATGCATCGTACACAAAAATTAAAAAGATGATATCTCCTCACGGTGAGTGATGAAGAAGACAATCCTGTCTCTAAACACTCCTGGCCATAGTGAGAGAGAGCTATTGGTGGTCCCTAAGAATGAACCCGGAACCAAATCAGTGTCTTAGAGAAGAGAGGAGATGGGGGTAAGGAAGAGAATGCACACTAGTCCAGGAAGGAGGGAAGAGCTCAGGGAAGAAGCCAACAACCCAAAGGAAACCCAAAGAAGTCAAACTGAGTGAGGAAGAAGGAATGGATGCCAGAGAGACTGATGAGTCCAAACTCACAGATTTAGGTATGCTGTGGGGCGGGGCTCAGGAGTAGCATCGTCTCTTCCAGGTAGCATGTATTTCATACAGATATTCAGATCTGTCGTCATACCACTAATCAGATAAAATAGCTTCTTTCTTAACGTGAGCCCCATTTTTTTGTCCTCATTCTTTGTAAGACTCCAGTCCAGCCCCCCCCTTTTTTTTAAAGATTTTATTTATTTGTTTGACAGACAGCGAGATCACAACTAGGCAGAGAGGCAGGCAGAGAAAGAGGGGGAAGCAGGCTCCCTGCTGAGCAGAGCGCTGGATGGGGGCCTCCATCCCAGGACCCCAAGATCATGACCTGAGCTGAGGGCAGAGGCTTAACGCTCTAAGCCACGCAGGCGCCCGACTCCAGCCCTTTTATAAGCCCTTCATTGTATATGTTGCAAGCGCTGTGATATCTACTCATGTGTCCATAGGAACCCAGTGCCTGGGGAAATTGTTTTTAAACTGAAGGTCCTTTTAAGATAGTTAAGAAAGACTAGTGCTCCTTTGGCTCCAAGGTATACTTGGATCGTCCTTGAAGTACTCAAAGCCCTTTCATATAAAGTTCATTTTCTCAGTCATATAAGAATCACATGCTAGAATAAAATACCTACAATATACAGGAAGAAGGGAAAAACTCCCAGGCATGCCGCACGAACCATCCCCTGTTAACATTTTGACATTTACTTTGAGGCTTGTTCTTTTTAAGATTTTATTTATTTATTTGAGAGAGAGAGTGCGAACACACGCAGGACCAGGGGCAGGGCAGAGGGAGAGGAAGAAGCAGGCCCCCTGCTGAGCAGGAAGTTGGAAGGGGGCTCATCGAAGGACCCCCCGGAGATCATGACCTGAACCCAAGGCAGACACTTAACCGACTGAGCCTTAATCAAGCTCCCCTACTTTGAAGCTTTTAAGGAACTTTTAAAATATATATATATAGCATTATTTTGCTTATTTGTATAAATCAGTCTACACATAAGATAGATATAATTTGAATCATGTATATGATTTGAGTCTTTTTTTTATCCCTCATTTGTGTACATTTTCCCACTTTTTTTTAATAATAACTTATTTTATTTTTTCAATGTAAGGCACTTTCTAACACAGGGGTGACTAAGATATATACGTCGTTGTTTCTTTCAGAGTATTTTTTGGTCCATAAAGA
The DNA here is from genome assembly GCA_004023965.1 of Spilogale gracilis. Taxonomy (NCBI): domain Eukaryota; kingdom Metazoa; phylum Chordata; class Mammalia; order Carnivora; family Mephitidae; genus Spilogale; species Spilogale gracilis. The sequence goes on along the minus strand of PITA01003042.1, from coordinate 72,641 downwards.
CAATTAATTAGCTGGGTGGATTTCTACTTTATATCTGGGAATTACATCTGCTCAAGTACGAGGAATTTATCCGTTATTTACATTATTAAGAGATGGCCTGCCGCTCTCACACGATGCCTGTGTGATGGATAAAGGACAAAAATTAAAGCAGTGTCAGTTATAGATGGCATTCGCCAATAATGCATTCAATAGTATTCAATAGTAGCAATATTAACGTGCTCCTTTTTAAATCAGCTAATGGAAAGTTAAGTGCTAGCAGGGCCTGTTCCCAGATTGAACAAGAGTCATCAGCTTCTGGGTAGTCGACTTTTGGGTTGGAGAGGATTTTCGATGGAAATGTGGGCACTTGATGAATACTAATTACATGCTTCCCAATCGTCTTTAGCCAATCCGTTTGCAGCTGTTATCCAAGTTATTTTATAAACGTCTGAAACAGCTGTCAACATTCTGAGGGGGAAGCTCTTCAATCAATGAATTGACAGAAATGCGATACTTAGATTTTTCGGAGCAGAAGGCACAAGAACATAATATACATCTATTTAGTGATGTAGCCAGCAATGAAAGGCAACGATTGATACTGCCATCGTGTTTTTGAGTGTTGAAGAACATTTTCATGCTCATGGGCATGGAAAGTACATCAGAAGAGCGCCCTACTTGGGGGGAGACCCACAAAGTCAAATGGGATGTTTGAGTGTCCTGAGGATACAAGCAATGCAATCTTATTTCCTATCAATAAGAACACTCCTAGTGGTGTAGAGCAACACTATAAATCATATTTTAATTAAAATTTTAGTACTTGTTGATGTTATTTGTTTATTGTCTCAATAAAACATTTTTAACAGATGACATCTGGACATTTTGCTTAATTTCCCCTCTATTCTTTTTCTCTGTAAAATTCTTTAGTAAATCTAATTGTCGAGAAATGCATCAGACTGACAGCTCTGGAAAATGAAGCCTTTTACTCAGGCTCAGAATCTGTGTATTTAGAAAAGAACTACCTCCGTGCTGCTGTTGGCCTCAATTCCTTACTGAGACTCGAAGGCTCAGGCCCCTTTTAACCTTCAGGTCGCATTCGCTTCTTTCTAAGGTTACAGTCTCCAGGGTGAAAATGAACACCTGTTACAGAAGTACTTGTGTCAGAAGGAAGATCGAAGCTCACTATGTCTTTCCACCTGCAACTGGTCCAAAAGGATTCTTGAACTATCACGACCTATTTAAAAGTAACCCAATGTTTTCTTTGCACGAGAGGAAGAGAAACCCTGTCTGCCCTGACTTCTCATCAAACTATGTTTCTAAATGGGCGTGTCATGATTTTTCATGCCAGGAACCAAAGAACATAATTAGGATGTGTAAGTTTGCACGACTGCCCCGTTAAGTCCTGCTGGAAGAATACATACACTCATTTCTGCAAATTGGATGCTAATGATCACACGTATGAAAATATTTTGCTATTGGTGCAGTTCCTTAATAGATGAAAATATCAATTGTGGCATGATAGCCTGGGGCAGTTTTTAAAAAACACACCAAATAATTTTAACTGTCAAATGATTAAACATAGAAAGTCCTCTTTGTTGACCCTGACACTTTTTTAAAAAAGATTTTATTTATTTATTTGACAGAGAGAGAGATCACAGGTAGGCAGAGAGGCAGGCAGAGAGAGAGGAGGAAGCAGGCTCTCTGCTGAGCAGAGAGCCTGATGTGGGCCTCGATCCCAGGACCCTGAGATCATGACCTGAGCCGAAGGCAGAGGCTTTAACCCACTGAGCCACCCAGGCGTCCTACCCTGAAACTTCTTCAAGCATTGCAGAATAAGTTGTTCTGTTTCCAATCTATGTTTCCCTAACTTTCTCTTTCCTCTGTTAACTAACCTACATCTAGGGTTAGTTACCATGAAGCTACCGGAAGGATATATTGAGACAAAGATAAAAGTGCAAATGATTTATTCTGGAAGTGCTCCCAGGAGAAACTAGTAAGACATGGGGGAAGCAAGACAGGGAAAGGGAAAAGGCAAGAAAGGGTATGATCTCAAACCAAGTTCCCTAAAGAGAAGAACTAGCCTGACCTGGCAGAGGAATGGGGTTACAAGTTTTGCCTCAGTTTATCCCAACAGCAGACAGGAGAGCTGGGCTTTCATTGGCTGCTCCAGTCAGCCATTGGCTATGTGCTTTCCTGAGGAGACAAGACCTCCCAGGCATTTCTTGCTTTCTGTACTTGTCCCCAAAGTGACTTCAGCAGACCTTGGGCAGACCTCCAAAGAAAGACGCAGGCGAGTACAGTTACAAGCAAAAGCATACAGTAGCCAAAGGAGGGGTGCATAAGAATAAAAGAGATCCAACTGAACCTGGCTGAGCCCCAGCAGTGCCCAATACACATAGGAACATTAGACAATATCCTGGAATTGTAAAGTGAAGACAGCGCTCATTCAGAAATCATGAGCTTCGTCCTGGAAGAGTACAAAAAAATATCTGAGTAGTCATATTTTGAGTAGCATGCTCATGGCCGCAAGAGAAAGAAAGCAGAGAGCAGAGATTCCCACGCTGATTAGGATCACCTGGGAGCTTTTGGAGCTCCCCAAACGCAGGACAGACCCCAGACCATTGAATCACAGTCTCTGGGCCCGGGGCCAGACACCAGTGTTTTCTCAACACGTAGTCAATGTAAAGAACCTTTGGCATTGAATATGGTCTCGATATTGATGGCGCTTGCAAAAGGATGTCTGTTGCCGTTCCTAAAATGGCTTTTGTTCATCGTCTATAAAAAACAAAACAAACAGACAAAAATCTGCTCTTTAATCTGCTACCATATTAGTGGGAAAAATGTCTTGGTTTGGGCAAAAATATCAGACTATTTCCCTATTGATATGTTATTTGGTAGGTGCAGGGGCAAGCTCCTTAGAGTTTTGCTGAAATCCACAGGGAAACATTTTATGGTCTTAAAATCACAAAACGAAGAGAACTATTTTAAGAAATAATAAGAAAGCCACCTTTATCTTACAAAAATGAAGGGAGGATTCTGGGAAGATGACAGAGCAGGAAGCACTAGGAATCTGTTTCCCCCACCTAGACAGTAATTGCGCTGGCAGTTCTGTCTGCGATGACTATTTTGGAACTCTGGAGTCTATTGAAGGCTTGCTACTTCCAGGGGAAGTAAATTTTCTGGATGGTAAATTGCACTTAATTTCAGTCAATTTCATTGTAGCAACTCCCCATCTCCCATCTCTGGCCCTACAACAGACAGCTGTGCACATGTTTCAAGAGCAGCTTGCGTGCAGCTTGAGGGAGCCAGGGCGGATAATAAGGACTCTGCCTCCAAATATCAGGGATCTGTGCTCTGATCGTGATTGCTTTTTCTGATCACAGAAGAACAGGCGTTCAGAGTGCAGACACAGAGAGGCATTGTGACCTCCATCCCTCCACTGTTACAAGCCTCTTCAGACTGAAATGACTATCGGAAGACTTAAAGGGCCAGCGTCTTTTAAAATTTTCTTTTGTCCCACCTCCCATCTCATTTCCTCTTTTGGGAGCCAGGTAGTTAAGCTCTAGGATAGTCAAAAGCAACCACCTATTTGATGGGGAATTTAGAAAGTCATCATGCGTGCCCAGGGAAAAGTGCAGACTCAGAAAAAAACTTGCGAAAAACTTTAGTTTATACATCAGGCTGATACCCAGGATGGAGTAACTCACAACAATCAAAAAATAAGGACAAGAACCAAAATCAGCAAAACCTGGGAAAAGGGAGAATCTGCTTTCCAGAGTTACTTCACTATTCTATTCAAATGCCCAGCTTTCAATAAAACAAAACCATAAGGCATTCACGGAAACAGAAAAGTGTGGCTCATTCAAGGCAGGAAAAGCAAAAAACTGTCCTTGAGAAAGACCACATGATGGACCTACTAGACAAAGACTCTAAAACGTGTCTGGTTTTTTTTTTTTAAAGATTTTATTTATTTATTTGACAGAGAGATAGATCACAGGTAAGCAGAGAGGCAGGCAGAGAGAGAAGGGGAAGCAGGCTCTCCGCTCAGCTGAGATCGTGACCTGAGCCAAAGGCAGAGGCTTAACCCACTGAGCCATCCAGGCGCCCCTCTAAAACACGTTTTAAAGATGCTCGAAGAAGTAAAGGCAGATGTCGAGAAAATAAAGAAAATGATGTATAAAGCAAAATGAAAATAAACAAAAAAAGATTTGAAGACCTAAAAAAAGAAAGAAACAGAAATTCTGGAGCTGGAAAATACAATGACTGAAATTAAAAATCCACTAGAAGGATTCAGAGGCAGAGTTGAGCAGGCAGAGAAAGAATCAGTGAGTGTCAATATGGAAAAATGGAAACTATTAAGTCTGAGGAAAGAAAAAAGATTGGAGAAAAGCAAACAGAGGCTAAGGGACTGGTGGGACACCATGAGCCAATCAGCATGCACATTGTGGGCATTGCAAAAGAGAGAAGGAGGGAAGAGAGATGATTTAAAGAAATAAATGTAATGAAATGTAATGAAAGACATGAATATAAACAAGAAGTTCAATGAACGTCACGCAGAGTAAACTTGAAGGGACCCACACCAAGACAAATTCCATTCAAGCTGTCGAAAGTCAAAGATGAGGAGAGAATCTTGATAACAGCAAGAGAAGTAGCTCTTAACAAACAAGAATCCTCAACAGAGGGGCGCCTGGGTGGCTCAGTTGGTTAAGCGACTGCCTTTAGCTCAGGTCATGATCCTGGAGACCTAGGATCGAGTCCCACATCGAGTCCCACATCGAGTCCCACATCGGGCTTCCTGCTCAGCGGGAAGCCTGCTTCTCCCTCTCTCACTCCCCCTGCTTGTGTTCCCTCTCTGGCTGTGTTTCTCTCTGTCAAATAAATAAATAAAATCTTAAAAAAAAAAAAAAAAAGAATCCTCGACAGAATAATTGGCAGACTTGTCTTCAGAAACTTTGGAAGCGGAGGCAGTGGACTGATAGATTCAAAATGCTGAACGAAAAAACACCATCGATCAAGAAGGCGAGATTCAGCAACACTGTCCTTCAGGAGTGAGGGAGATAGTAAGACATTTTCCGATAAACAAAAGCTGAGGGAGTTAGTCACCACTAGACCTGCCCTACAAGAAATTCAAAAAGGAATCCTGCAGGTTGAAATGCTTGGACACTAGACAACTCAAAGCCAGATGAAGAAATAAATATCTCAGTGAAGTACACGGGCAATTATAAAAGCTAATATTAATGTAATTTTGATTGGTAACTCTGCTTTTTTGTTCTCTGCATGATTTAAGAGACAAATACATTGTAAAAAATTGTTAGTCTTAGGAGGGAGGGATAGGGTGGCTGGGTTATGGGAAAGAATAAATAAAATGAAACAAAAAACTTTTAGTCTAAAAGCTACTATTACCTTAACTTTGGTTTATAACTCTATATTTTGTTTTGTGCGTGACTGAAGAGACTAATGCATAAAAATACAACTTGAGCTTTTATTTTGGACACACAACGTGTAAAGATGCAATTTTGTGACACTGATAACTGAAAGTGGTGGGAATGGAACTGTTTAGGAGAAGTTTTCCGTGTTATTGAAGTTAAGCTGCTATAAATTCAAACTAAAGTGTTAAGAGTTCGGGATGTCAAACGTAATCCTCATGTGGTAATCACGAAGAAAATGACTATGGAATATACAAAAGGAATTAATACATTTTACCATGAAAACATCAACTAATTACAAAAAAAGATAGTAATGTGGGCCATGAGAGACAAAAAGTGATAAGGCATATAGAAAAAAGAAACATCAAAGTGACAGAAGTAAGTCCCTCCTTCTCAGTAATTACTTGAAGTGCAAATGGTTTAAACTCTACGGTCAAAGGACAGGGATTGGCAGAATAGCTTTAAAAATATGATCCGACTCGGGTGCCTGGGTGGCTCAGTGGGTTAAAGCCTCTGCCTTAGGTTCAGGTCATAACCTCAGGGTCCTGGGATGGAGGCCCGCCTTGGGCTCGCTGCTCAGCAGGGAGCCGGCTTCCTCCTCTCTCTCTGCCTGCCTCTCTGCCTACCTGTGATCTCTCTCTCTCCCTGTCAAGTGAATAAATAAAATCTTTAAAAAAAATTATGATCCAACTCTATGCTGTCTTCAAGAGACTTGCTTTAGATCAAAGATACAACTAGGCTGAAAGAGAAAGTATGGAAAAAGATATTCTGTGCAATTTGTAACGACGTATCAATATCATTCACAGTACCAAGAACAAGGAAGCAACCCAGAGTGTCCCTTGGCAGATGAAGGCATAAGCAAACTCTGGTACCTTCATAAGATGGACTGTTATTTGGCCTTAAGAAGAGAGGAAATTCTGGCACAAGCAACAATATGGATTAATGCTGAGGACATTATGCTAAGGGAGATGAACCGGTCACCAAAAGTCATATATATGCCAGATTTCACTTAAGTCATCAGATTCATAAGGACACAAAAGAGAATGGTGGTGGTCAGAGTTTGGAGGGGCAGAATGTTTTTCTATAGGTTTGCAAGATGAAAAGAGCTCTGGAGATGGACGGTGGTGAAGGTCTCACGTAGCGCAGATGTCCTTAATGCCATCGGACCTATACTTCAAATAGTCAAGGTGGTAAATATTATGTTATGTGTATGTTACCACAATGAGAAAAAAGAGAGATCAGGCTATGAGAGAAAGGGTTTCTGTGGGAAGGATTATAAGTCAAAGGAGGAAAATGGCAAGGAGAAAAATAAAAGTATATTTCAGCCAATTGTTTTTCTAAATCCTTACTTACCCAGTATTACTATGAATTTGGAGAATAAGCTTGAACTCCTGGTCAAGGGAGAAGTCATGAAATCTGGATACCAGTATTTAGGGCAAGTTAATGTTTGCAGCCATGAAATTATTTCAAAAATCACTGAAGTGTTTTTTTCACATCGTTCAGGGTATTTTGATCGTGTGTGTGTGTGTGTGTGTATACGTGTGTAGAGAAATTAAGAACAAGAAATTTAAGAAGCAATTCCATTTTCATGACCAAGCTACCTAGATGTTTTATTTTTCCTTTGAAGTATATTATTTTTATACTGATAATAGTTTTTTTTTTCTTTCTAAAGATCAAATAGCACTTTTCCAATGTTAATATGTGCTTTTAATATTTAAAATATGCAACCCGGAGTATCCAGACTTGAGAGTTCCTGGTATGCTTAAACTCTAATTAGATTGCTGTGAGAATCAAATGAAGTAAAATCTATAAAAAAAAAAAACAACCCTTGGAGTGCACCTGGGTGGCTCAAAGGGTTAAGCCTCTGCCTTCGGCTCAGGTCATGATCTCAGGGTCCTGGGATCGAGTCCCACATCGGGCTCTCTGCTCAGTGGGGAGCCTGCTTCTCCCTCTCTCTCTGCCTGCCTCTCTGCCTATTTGTGATCTCTCTGTGTCAAATAAATAAATAAAATCTTTAAAAAAAAAACGCTTTGAAAATATAAACGATTGAAAAAAGTTAAGGTATACATTTTGGTCTAGATATGGTTATAAATCTAGTTTTGGAGAAAGACAAATCTTACAAAGTGGAAATTTGTAATATAAAACATGGAGTCATGTATAATGAGCAAACCATTCACTTTAATTAATTCCTGAAGGTACTGAACTTTGGGTACCTCAATTAAATAGTCATTACAATAACTCATTTATGGAGCTGTGTACACGTTGGGTCTGTACGCGGAAGATAATGCAGATGTCTGGACAGAAAATGAAACATCAGTGACTGTTTTAGGAAACGAAGAAAATCAGGATTTCTAACGTAAGTAAAAGAGTAAGTAAAAAAAACCCTCAAGCATTATGAATATGAAACAAAGGAAGAAAGTGGTAGTTCTCCTTGTCATCCTGCACCCCGAATCACAGACACAAAGCCACATGGAGGGCATGCTGCTTGGAAAACTGATCTGATGGTCATTATTTTCTAACTCATCATGTTGCACTCATCTTATTTTAAGGTCTAAGATGCCACTTTCTAAGGTAAGAAGGAAGGCGTTTTCTGAGCGATAAAAACCATCAGTGGTCCTTTTCTCTGTAAGAAAAGTAGAAATGGGCAACCACACTGTTATTGCAACGGCCAGTATATTTACACTGAACTACCCAGGCATCAACATCAACGTAGCCGACCGTAAAAAGAGAAGGTGCACCCAAAAGTGCCCCCGCACTCTTGATTTGTACACCTCCTTAATTTAAGAAAAGGTAATCAAATGACAGAATTACCAGAAGTATCTATCTGACATCAAACAAAAGTTGGAGAATAATCTGCGTATGATGCTTGATCCCTGCAGGATGGTGGCAGTAGGGAAAAAAGGCAATTTTATGTTTCATGTAATCATTCATTTAACCAACAAGCATTTATTGATTGCCTAGAATTGTGCCAGGCACAGTCCAGCTGGGGATACAATATGAACAAAACACACATGGACCCTGTGCTCGAGGCATTTGAAAAGGATTCAGATTCATCTCATGTAAGCATTTACTAGAGGCTTAAGCCCCCTCTGTATTAAGTGGTTGTTGCAAAAACCGTGTATTAGCTTGCTCAACATCGCTTCCAATTTCCTTCCTCTGACCCATGTGTATATTCCAGATCCTGGGTACTGTCTAAAAAACCATTAGCAGTGAGCAGAACAATTACAAAATTACTTTTTCCCTGTAGTGCTAAATGCAGGAAGGTTATAGACTCCCTTGCAGCTTGAGTTCCAGGGATGGCTTCACTTCCGCTGATCGCTGATCAGAGGTATCCGTGTGAGACTGGAATTTGTAACTGGTTTAAGTGGGGGAAAGATGAGTGGAGCGTGAGGCATATCCAGTTGGCTTCTGCACGTGATGGCTGTGTAGTCCTCGGGGAGATGTTCCTCAGAGCGCAGCTGCAGTCTGTCCAAGCTCCCTCTCAATGAGTTTTTAGATACCCGAATAAATCCCTTTACTGAAACCAGTTAGGAGTGGATACCATTACCTGAAAGGTGAAACTGACACAGTAATTAACCCAAAGCTCGTACCTCTTGTCTGGAAGGAATTCCTCCCTGCTGCTAGGAAGCTGCAAATCTACAATACGTGTGTGTGATCATGTGATCATGGACACACAAAAGATCAAAACTAAAATCTTGTTTCTTTTCTCACATTCTCTCTTTCTAACAACAGGCCAAATGTATTTTAAAAACTCTGGAGGGGCGCCTGGGTGGCTCAGTTGCTTAAGCAACTGCCTTCGGCTCAGGTCATGATCCTGGAGACCCGGGATCGAGCCCCACATCCGGCTCCCTGCTCGGCGGGAAGCCTGCTTCTCCCTCTCTCAGTCGCTCTGCTGTGTTCCCTCTCTGGCTCTGTTTCTCTCTGTCAAATAAATAAATAAAATCTTTTCTAAAAAAAGAGCATTGTATGACATTATATGGCAGGGCTATTCTAAGTTTTGCCTCATTGAATCGTAACAACATCCTTATGAGGGAGACTCTATTAATATCCTCATATTAGACGTAGGGAAGTTGAAGTACAGGTGTGTTAAGTAACTTGCATAGGGTCCTACAGTTAGGAAGGCATGGAGTCAAGCAACATGGTACAGGAAGTCACACAGCTAACCACACTTCCATATTATGTCTAATCCCAGGAGAACTCTGAGTTAGTTAACCTGCGTATCTTTAGAACCCTCACTCTCCTCCTACCTTGTGTTTGCTTGCTGTTAATCCTTCTCTTCGGGGACCCAGTTCCCTTGTCCTCTTGTGTAAGCATACAACCCTACTTAATTCTGTCTGCTGTTCTCACACTTCCCACCCATCCCATCTCCTGCGCAAGGACAGAATATACCTCTTTAAGTTGCTCTTCAGATATGCTTTCTTTTGTCTGCACAGTGGTGTGTGTGTGTGTGTGTGTGTGAAGTTTAAATATGCATTCCTTAGGTTGACCTTCCATACCCTCCATTTACTGTGCCCCTCCCCTCTTGGAGTCCTGCTTCAAGCTGTCCCACTCCTGTTCGTGTTCCATCCTGCTTTCTGCACTGCCCACGGTGAGCGTGACACACATGAACTTGAAGAACGTTTCCTGATAAAAACATGAACCCCAGCACTATTCAGACTTTGCCTACTCAAAGATAGCTAGGAAGGCTGGGGCTCTAGGGCTCAAGGGATTCTTCTAGAAGGGCCAATCAAGGAACTCATTATTTCATAATTTGGAGACATAGATAAATCCGCCTAGCATCTCTGCTGACTTGGCTGCCCAGCTGAAAAGAGTGGGAAAAGAAAAGAAATTCTTTCTAAAAGAAATTTAGTACTTTAGGAATTGAAGTAAGAATTCAATCTATACAAAAACTATTGTGTCTTTATCACCCAATATTTATTGATACCTACTTTGCAATGCTCTGTGATAGGAACCATCTGAACATTAATATGATACCTGTCTGTCAGAAGCTTATCCACTTATAGGGAGAAAAAGATATTTACACAAATATGATCATTTGAGAAAGACTGTGAGAGACTCATGAAAGAATCGCAAAGTAATTTGGGAGTTTGAGAGGGAAAACATTACTTCTTGCCAAATGGATCAAGATGGTTTTATTTCCTAAATCTTTTATAGAGCTGCAAATGAAAACAAGAAAACCACCTAACTTGTTTCTTTACCATTATGCAGAACCACTTCCAAATCCTCTCTGAAGACAAGTAACCTACCCCATTTTATAATGCCTACCAAGTAGAATTTTTCTGTCTCAATTTATCAAATCAGGCGATTGTAAATCATTCTTCACTATCCTTAAATGACGCTTAAGCATTCGTATGCCCCCTTTCCGATTTCCACTGAAGACACATTGCTGGCCCATTTTCCAAATGTTTTCAAAAATCAAGTATCATATCTGAAATGTGAAATTGTGTCCAATTTCCAGAAGCGTATCGCAGCCTAGTGTCTGATTAAACTATCTCATCTCTTTATGAATAGTTTTCTGTGATTAGATTGTAAACACCTGCGTGGTGTTATTTTGACTTTAGACTCAAAGGAACATTTTCGCCTGGGAAATACAGATTCCCGAAATAAGCATATCAGCTTTCAAACCAAGCTTTTAGCGTTACATTCTTAATGACCTTTGAAACTTAAAATATTTATGCCTCTGTGGCAGATCCGTGACTTCCTGTCATCTTATATATATGTCTGGCACTTTTCAGATATAGGTTGCTGACCTCAAGGCTCGCACTTGTCAAATATTCATATTTCTTATAACTTCCTTATCCAATCAGTGAAATGTGATTCTGTATGTAAGCAGAATCAAGAGTTCGATGTAAGAATTCAACAACTCGGGCCGTTAGTGATGCCGGAGAATAGAAAGTGTACACTACGAGATATCACGACTTCCGGAGTTTTTATTTTATTTTATTTTATTTTAAAGATTTTATTTATTTGACAGAGAGAAACACAACCAGAGAGGGAACACAAGCAGGGGGAGTGAGAGAGGGAGAAGCAGGCTTCCCGCCGAGCAGGGAGCCCGATGTGGGACTCGATCCCGAGTCTCCGGGATCATGACGTGAGCCGAAGGCAGTCGCTTAACCAACTGAGCCACCCAGGCGCCCACACAATGCTCTTTCAATTAATATTTTGTGTGTGTTCACTTGCATACAATGTGTAATTTATATAACTCTCTTCTGTATTTCTTGGAATTGTATCTCATGGTCCCCAAAATGCATATGCTTTCTCAGAGACGCTAGCGATATGTTGCTTTTACCTTCGCTTCCTCAAAAGCGTAAGAACGAAGGTTATACTTCAAAATCTCTTTTTTTTTTTTCAGGTCCAGATGACAATCTTCTACTTATTTACATTTTCAGGCTGCATCAACTTCTTTCCCGAAATGCACTTTTTAAATCGCCTCCCCGCTGTGTAAAGTGGCACCTCCTCTCCTTGTCCTAAAATAGTCTCTTTATGCCTGAGGAAATTTTATTCTTGCTCTAGTGTTCTGGAATTTGATTATTAAGTCTGTATTTATTTTAGCCAGGCCCTCACTGATTTTATTTGTTTCAATTATATTCCTTCTTAATTTTTTTTTTTTCTCTGAAATCCTAGTATCTTGACTCTTTCCACAGTCTATGACCTTGGCTCTCTAGCTCCCTTTTTCTAGACCTCTGTTCAGGGCATGCGAAGGGAGGGCACGGATGAAGGAAATACCCATAATGTCATGAAACGTTTTGCGTGTGCTCTTTCTAATAGGGAAACCAACCCCCCAGTCAGAGTAACTACTTCTACCGGCTACGTGCACTTAAAAAAAAAATGACTTAATCTATGCAAAATCATTACAAATATGTCAAGTAGACATTGGCCCTGAGCACACTGCCCCAGAAACTATGTATGTTGCAAATCATTTTCAATGTACAGCAAATGATGTGATCGGTCCACCTTTATGTTCCATGTAAATTTGTTTTATTTTTGATAATGAAGCCTGCAGAAATGATTCTGAAACATCATAACAGCATTGACTGACAGCTCCCTAAGTGCTGTGTCTTTTATAGCAAGCGTAATTGACAGCTCGTGGTAAAGAGCATATGTGGATGGATTGGGTCCACACTCAACACAGTGGGGGAAGATGCCAAAGAAGATACTTGTTCTCTTTGTTATTAATTAAAATGCAATTAATATTGTAAAACATATGCATTTGGGGAGAATAGATTTATTGGTAGGCTGAGACAGATTCTGTTTTTAAACTGTTACGGAAGTTTCATATACAGCGATTATGTACTAAAATTACCTCTCATAAATGTTTTTACACTTCAGTGAAATTTGCATTACTCGTTTCCTTACTCCATCTATACCGCTTATGTGGCTGCTCTAAATAATAGAAACTTTTTAAGTTGTAGGTTTAAATTTCACTGAGGGTGTTTGGGCACCTGCCTGGGTAGGTTAAGTTAAGAGTCTGGTCCTATTAAAAACATGGGTCCTGCAATGTCACTTCTAGGTGAATACCCAAAAGAATTGAAAGCAGGGATTCAAATAGATTCTTGTACACTTGTGTTCATAGCACAATTTATTCACAACAGCCAGAAGGTAGAAACAACTCACATGTCCTGTGATGGTTAGATGGATAAATCCAATGTGCCACATATGTCCAGTGGAATATTACTGATCCTTAAAGAAGAATGAAATCCTGAAACATGCTATCACATGGGAGAAACTTGAAAACGTTATGCTAAGTAAAATAAGCCAGGCCCAAATGGATAAATATTGTGTGATTTCACTGCGGTACGTAAAATAGTCAAATTCATAAAGACAGGAACGGGGAGGGGGTTACCAGGGACTGGGAAGAAGGGGATTGGGAGGTGTTTAATGCAGACAGTTTCAGTTTGGGACGTTTGATACCTTCTCGAGACAGATAGTGGTAATGGTTACACAACAATGTGAACGTACTTAACTATATATACTCTTGAAAAATGTCAAAATGGTAAACTTTATGTTACGTATTTTTAACCACACATGCACACAAAAGACACGTAGGAATCTGCATGGTCAGATCAGACGGTCAAGATGAAAGGGCACTGACACTGGATGAAGTGTAATAGAATCTGACCTCAACAAGAACTGTGAATGATTCGGAAGGCTTTATGCTGGGTCTCATTTGAGGTGTAGTAAGTCGGGACTGGGAACCAAGAATTTGCATTTCCAAGGAATTCTCAGGTGTTTTTGTTATCTATTGCTGCATCAGAAATTACCCTGTATTTTAGTGTCTTCTTTGAGGAACATACACTTATTATCTCAAAATTTCTGTGGCCCAGGAGTCCGAGGTTAGTGTCTCTGTCTCAGGATCTCCCATGACATGGTAATCAAGCTGTTGATTGGAGGCTGAAGTCATATGAAGACTCGGCTGGAGGACCCACTTTTAGGGTGACTCAGTCCCACTGCTTTAGCAAGAGACTTTAGTTCCTCCCTAGGCAGATCTCTCTGTATGGCTGTCCCACCACACATGAGTTCCCCGGACGGGGTGCTTCAAGAGACAGAGAGCAAGCAGGAGGCCAGCTTCTGTGACTACTATCCAAAGTCTATTCTTCAGAGACAGGTCATTAAATCCAGCTCATGCTCAAAAGGAAGGATGCCACCTTTTAAAAAGAGGAGTACCGGGACACCTGGGTGGCTCAGTTGGTTAAGCATCTGCTTTCGGCTGGGGTCATAACCCAGGGTCCTGGGATCGAGTCCCGCATCAGCCTCCCTGCTCAGCGGGGAGCCTGCTTCTCCCTCTGCCCTCCTCTCACTCACGCTCTCTCTTGCACACACGCACATGCATGCTCTCTGTCAAATAAATAAAAGCTTAAAAAAAAAAAAGGAGTACCAGAAAATTGCAGATGTTTTAAAAAAACACCACACAGGGGATATACACAATATTCTTGGGGCTGCTGTAAGAAAGTGCCATAAAATGGGTGACTTAAACAACAGAAATTTACTGTCTCACAATTCTGGAGGCTGGAAGTCTGAGATGAAGGTGTCAGTAGAGCTGGCTTCTTCTGAGTCCTAGGAGGGAAAATTTCTTCCAGAGCTCTTTCCTTGCTTCTGGTATCCTCACGTGTTCCATGGCTTATGGTTTACAGATGGCCATCTTCTTCCTGTGTCTTTATGTTGTTTTCTTTCTGTTCATGTCTATCTCTTAATCAAAATTTCCCTATAATATTGTTATATTAGATTAGGACCCACTCCAATGACCTCTTTTTCACCCGATTCCCCTGGAACAACCCTTATTTCCAAAAAAAGTTCATGTTATGAGGTTACTGGGTGTTGAGACGTCAACATCTTTTGAATTGGATGCCATTTAACACACGATATAATCAGGTAATGCTGAGGTTCCTGCTCTGGAGACCATACTTTTGAGAACCACTGATCTCATTCACCCCTTGGTTACACTAATGAGAAATGTAGGTTTTTCATAAACTAAACGAACCACCAAGTGTCAAAGAGTTTGTAGCAGAGTTCAGAAAATAGCACTTATTTCTTGACCCAAATTCAGCACACTATCCATGAACCCCAGAGAGGTCATCTTTGACCCAAAGGTCTCTGAAGAGCTGAGTTATCTATCGACCCATAAAGACTTTTTGCTTTTTCTAGGTTACGGTTTTTCACGTTGACTCACAAAATTCTATAGTTCCAGGAATCCTTTAAAGGTGTGTGCCATGTGTATGTGTGTGTATGAATTTTCTGGAAAGGACATCATTCATCATTAAGTTATCTACACAGGGAAGAGGAAGAAAGAGTAAAGGAGATGAAGAGAAGATAACGAAGGAGAGAAGAGTAAAGAAATGGGATAAGAGAAGTACAGGAAAAAGAAATAATAGTTGTTCCGATTTACACTCCCGCCATAGCCTGCCACATCTTCTGATGTGAGTCATGGTGGGAGGTGAGATGAAATCAGCACTACTTGTTATATGTATCTATATTTTTAGAAATTCAAGGATAAAATGAACACCTGTATATCCAGTCTAAGGACAAAGAACATTGGCAGGAACACTGACACCTCTGTGTGCCCTGCTCACAGCACCCTCTCCCTCTGTCCTGGGTTATTTACTAGTCCTATGTTGGTGTTGATCATGCTTTTGCTTTTCTTTATGATTCACTACAGAGAGGGATACACTCTTAAACAGTATCTTGCTTCATTTTACTTGGTTTTGAACTTCATGTAAATGGAATCAGACTAGGTAAGCATATGTGACTTGTTATTTTCCCCTCTACGTGCTGAAACCCATCCATATTGTGTGGTTGTGGGTCATTCATTGTCATTGACGTCCATCCATCCTCTGATCCATAAACGCTTACTTTTGTTGTTACAAAAAAAAACAACAAAGTTAAGAATATTTTTATGTTATGTCTGCTCCTTGGTGAGTCAGCCACAGAGACTACAGCAGGTGGAGTTGCCTGAGATCATAGGAATCTTTGCAAAATTGTCTGTCCCAGAGCAAGGGTAAGTAGGTTCCTTTTATTAGGTTTTGTGATGAATATTCAGAGTGGGAGGTCTCATCATCACACGTAATGGTCAGACATCGAGTTACACATTCCCACTCGAAAAGCATGCCTACACAAATGTTGCATGGTATGTTAATGAGGCGTATGTCCCTCTCAGGGTGGGGATTTTAACATTATAATGAAGCTCAAACAGACTCTTTATGATTCATCTGCCCAGGTGTCTGTCCTGGGGGGTCATATTCAAATGTTTTTTTTTTTTCTTGTTAGTTTCTATAAGATCAAATTTACCGTTAATCAGAAGCTTCTAGGAGTTTCCTGAGTTCAAAGGTCTCGCTGATGACTTAGATACATGTCTTCTGGTACACTGTCCAAGAATTTACGACAATATAGGCTATATACCTCGGATTGTAATTGATGGATTGTAGGGTGTACCCCTTTTAACATTATTGATTGGTTGGTTGATTTCAGGAGGACTGTACTAGTATACTCCCACCAGAAGCATCCAGAAGTTATCGCCACCTCACATCTCAGCAGCACTTGTTAGTACATTTTGACTACAAGCTGACTTTAGAACCAAACACGCACATCAGATGTGACTTCATCATATTGGACGTTGGGGACTTTATGATCCTAGTGCCTAGGATGCCAGTGCCTCGGACACAGTAGCTGCTCAGTAAATGAGAGGACAATTAAATGAATCTCATCTTTAGCTGTGTGGTAAAACTATAAGTTTTTTAAACATATTTTAAATGTTTACCAGGATATTCCTGATTCCAGTCTTTCCTTCTGACTCCAAATTATGTACCTAATGTCAACTCATAGTGGTATATTTATTCCAAACTCAAAGCTACACAGGAAATTTCATGCAGCAGTCCAAGTGTTGCCCCTAGAGGTGAGAAATGTATTACATTCACTCTCTGTAATCTAATGAAAGATTGTAACATGAGTTTTAGAGGAAAAAAAAAATAGAAGAAAAACCTCTACAATTCCTAACCTTAATTTCCGAAATTGCTTAGTTCTTGTATGTTCCAAAATGTCATTTAAAAAAAAGAAATAGTAAAAATTCTGCTTTCACATACTTACTTGTTTTCTACTCAAATACCCACAATTAAGTTAAAAACATTTTTGTGTCAATATGTAGGATGTCTAAAGGAATCTAGTTTAATCAGCTATGAAGTTTTAATTCCCAAATCCTGGTTTGTGAATCTCTGCCAATTTCTGATGAAAGTTTTACTAGCCTAAAAGGTAGTAACAGAACAACAGAGTGAGTTTTCAATAAAGCAAAATACATCCTATTTAAAGGAACACTCACTGTTTTTTATTTCCCGGGATTATGTCATTTCTACCTTTCTAATGACTAAATGTGTTTTAAGGAATGACATATGCATTGGCTTGGCAACTTTGTGTGTGTTTTAATTTTACTGATCCTTCAATTCTAAATGTTTGGAAATCCTTTCAGAGCGGCTTACTGCATCATTTAAAATGTATTTTGTAGAAAGCACCCTGGGAGTTACCCTCAAGGGCCCACAAGTCTCTGAAAGCCACGTATACTCATTTTTATTCCATGACGGTGCATTTAATTCTGATTGGGTTTCAAGTGAGGCTTTGCGCTAACACTATGGAGAGAGGCGTGCAAACATGGCTAAGACTGTTTCATCCTCATCTCTGAGTGGTTTAGCCTGCGCATTATACAGTTAAACAACAAAAGCGTGAGCACCATGGAAAGTACAGTTGTTTGGCAGTTGCTGGACGCAGGTGGAGACCCTGGACCCCGAAAATGTGGAAAGGTAGAGAGAAGGGGAAACCCATAGTAGAAAGACCTATAGGAGCCAAGGCTTGGAGTTCATTCCCGTGTGAGCAGGGAGGGCAGCCTCCAGTTTGGAGTGGTGAAGGCAGGCAGTGGAAGGAGATGCGAGGGGACAGCGTGAGTTGAGCGGCTCAGGGAGAGCCGGCTCCAGCTGCAGCACCGGGAAGGGAAGCGAGTGTTGGTTAAAGAGCCACGTGGAAGTCATACCAAGGCTGAACAACAGAACTCCACAGCTGGAGAGAAAAGGAACGACGAACAATCCACCACCACTGAAGCACCGACTACTACGAACAAGGGGGCGGAGCCGGACACGCCCCGAGGGCTCACACACCCAACCAGCGACGAGCGGCCACGCCCCCTCCCCCGGAACACGCCCCCCGGCTTCTTTCCCAGCAGCCCCCGGAACTTAGCTCCCACCGGCGCCTGCGCAGATCTCAAGCCCTGCCCCTTCGTCCTGCAGCGCTACTCTCCGGCAGCCAATATGGCGGCTCCCTGTGTGTGCTGGGGCGCAGCAGCTTCCTACCGGCTCCTCCTCGGAGGTAGGGTTGGCCTCGCCCGGAGACAAGGCGTCTGGAAAGCCGCGGCTGCTGAGTTGCAGACAGGTGCTGGATTCCAGGTAAGGGAGAAGCCCTGGTCCGTGTAACGCGAAGATGGGGAGCCGGCGCCGCTACCTCCCCTGGCGTCTCGCGTGCTCCCAGACCGGGACTTAAGTGTCCGCGGGTATTCAGTAGAGGTCTGAGGTTGAGAGAGGAGAAACGGGGATTGGTTTGCAGCGGCCGCTCGAGGTTGTTTCTGGTTTTTGCAGGGTGCAGTGAGGCAGGAAGTTTTCTGCAGACGGAAGTAGAGCGACCCCCCTTCCTAGAGTTGGCTGCCAAGCTCAGAGGAGTCCGTGCCTTAGGTGTGGTGTCGGCGCGTGTCCTTCCCGCTGGCCCCGCGGTCCAGTGGGAAGGAGGGCCGCGCCAGAGGAGGTAAATGAGAACCGGACTCCTGCAACTCCTGCAGTAGTCTGGAAGACTCAATGAGGAGAGTCACAGTGGGCAGGATTGAGGGTGACTTTAAGAGTCAAGACTTTGCATCGGTGCAGTTTCTCTTTTCTTACCCCCCCCCTCCCCGACACCTTGTCTCTGGAGAGATGGAGACCAGAACTTTTACATTTCCCTCACTCCTGAGGGCAGTGAGAAGCCAGCATTCTAGCTTTACGGGACTCAGTTGGGGATGATGGTGCCATTTGCTGACGTGGGATCTCCAAAGGAGGGAAAAGTTTTGAGAGGGAAGAAAACGAGTTTAGTTTTGGGTATAATTGTGTTTATTATGCAGTTATAATTGGGATGTCCACGCGGAGATTTCCAGTAGGCCCAAAGATCGACAAGTTAATAGTTGAAGAGGAGATCTGATTTACAAGTCCTCTGTTAACTTGTAGGTGGTAATCAAGGCCTTTTGGAAGCGAATTCAAACACCTAGTGAAGGTGTGCTGAATTGGAATAAGTGGAGGGACAGGACCCTGAAGGACAACAGTCAAGGAAGAAGGGCCTCTCAGAGACTGAGAATGAACTGCTAAAGAAGTAGGGGGGAAACCAGACAGTGTAGTGTCATGAAAAACAGGTGAATGTTTTAAGTAGGGAAAGTGATAAACAAGTACCAAATATTGTAAAGAAGTCAAATATTATGATCTAAAAACTATTGAAAAAAGGAATATATAAATCAACCAGTCCATCTATTCATTTATCCATCATTTACTTTTTAATACTTTTAAAAAAGATTTTATTTACTTGAAAGAGCATGAGCATGGGGAGGGGCAGAGGCAGAGGGAGAAGCAGACTTCATGATCAGCTGTGGAGCCCCACTTGGGTCTGCATCCCAGGATCCTGAGATCATGACCGAGGCCGAAACCAAGAGTTGGATGCTTAACAGACTGAGCCACCCAGGCACCCCTTAATACTTTATTATTGGAGAGTATTTTGAAAGTTTGTATTTTTTCATGCATCTATATTTTCCGTGTATATGTTTTGTTAGCTATAAAAGGAGCTGTAGCAAATAGAATGTTTTTGTTGCTGACATTTTGTGTGTGGGGGTGTGTGTGTGCTAACTTTCTTTCCCTCTCTCAAACTCCAGAGTCTTTGTATCCTCTTTCTCTATGTTCTTTTTATCATATGTATGCATATGTGTCCGTGGTAGTCATTGATGACCATTTATTTTATTTCCATTTTCTAACCATTAATAATATGTTCGGTAAACATCCTGTAATAATTCTTAGGTACTGTTACTTTTATTTGTGTAGGAGAGAGTTCCAGTTGGGAATTTATCGCTGCAAAGTATGTGTACATCTTGCATTTGAGTAGATATTTCCACATAGCTTTCCAGAAAGAAAGTAGCAATCCACACCCCATCATTGATTTATGAGCATGCCCCTTTTTCTGCTAGCATTAGGTATTTTTTTCAGTAATATGGGTGAACAGCGATTTCTCCTTGCTACTTAATGTTCATCTCCCTGACTGAAATAAAGCTTTTATCCGCCTCCATATGGTAAATGTTTACTGAGCACTTTCCTTGAGCCAGGCACTGTGAACTAAACAAATCGTTATTGAATAATTACCAAACAATATTGACCCTTAGCACGTCTTAAATATTAATACACCTTCATATCCATCTCTGATATTAATAGTTTTGTTTTTCTCAGGCTATCTGGGTGTCTCAGTCGGTTGGACATCCAACTCAATTTGGGCTCCCGGGTTTCCAGGATCATGACCTGAGCCAAAGCCAGAGGCTTAACTACTGAGCCACCCAGGCACCCCATTACATAAGTAATCTTACCTTTCTGTCTGCTTTTCCTCACCAGCGGTGTTGTTTCTTTGCCTAGTAAAATAGAGGTTTCTTATTCTAATACTAATACCAGCCATTTCCCCTCCTCTGATGGTGTCATATCATGTCTCATGCTGATTATTAACAGACGGCATCTCCAGCTCAGCTCTTTCCCATGTACACACCCACAGAGCGGTCTCCCTCCAGGACACCTGTCTCTCCCATCAAGCATCTCAAACTTGTCATGCCCCAAATTGAGCTCATCACTTTCCTCCTGATCTTACTCTTCCTTTAGAACTCATTATTTCAGTGAGTGGAAGTCTCCTGTATTTACTGGGAGACTCATTTCTCCCGAGGGCTGTGATTGGTCATTGGTGGGAATGGTAGTGGGGTCCCTGTATTATGAATGGGTTGTTTTAGTTATGAACAAAAACATTTTGTCATATGACTTACGAAACCAGCCTTGTAATCACCCTTGTGGCAGGGGAACATTGGGGAGAAATCACCTCTACTGAGTGACAGTGGCCTTCTCCTCCAAACCCATAGCCTTGCCATGATTCTTGGGGCAGACAGGCATTTTCTCTTCACTTTGAATATGGGAAGCAGCATCTTCCCCATGTTCAAAGAAAACATGAAATCATTTAAAAAAAAAAAAAAAAAAGGAAGCAAAACCCTGGTAAAAGTAAAAACATAGTAAGATGGTAAAACTCCTGAGGTGGGGATTGGTGCCTTTGGTCCCGGCAGTGGGGAGAGGTAGCAGGGGTCCACAGAGGCAGCCTAACTGTCCGTAAGCGAGTTTGGGTCATGCTGCTTCTACTAATTGATAGTGACACTGTATATTTATAAAGCGTCTTAAAGATTCTCAGTTAACGGAATGCCTGGGTGGCCCAGTCGGTTAAGCATCTGCCTTCAGCTCCGGTCATGATCCCAGTTTCCTGGGATCGAGTCCCATATTGGGCTCCTTGCTTGGCTAGGAGTCTGCTTCTCCATCTGCCCCTCGCCCTGCTTGTGCTCCCTCCCTCTCTCTCTCACTGTCTCTCTCAAATAGATAAATAAAACCCTAAAAAAAAACTCAATTAGTAATATAAAGAGAAAAACTTCTTTGTGTTCCCCTGAGGAAAAATAAACTATAAAGTTTCATGGAATTTGAAGTTGCCCTATCTTACTCATTTAAGAATAGCAAGAAATCATTTTATCACTGTTTTGATACCTGTCCTGTATTTTTTCTTCAGCTTTTTATTGTTACTATAGTGACAAGTTACTTGTTACTTGACTCTCTTCATTCTCAAAGGCTTAGGGAATGGGTGAGACAAGGCCGGTGTTGGTGGGGGCCGGTGTTGGTGGGGGCCGGTGTTGGTGGGGGCCTGTGCCGGAGAGAATTTATGTTAATGAAAAGGGGAGTGAATGAGTTACTAAGGATTCCGTCTGAATTGCTTAAGAGTGTTTAAAATAATTGGGGCTGGGATGCATAAGTAGAGAACCACAGATTAAGATTTTGAGAAAGCCAGGACCAGAAATATCTGTTGTAGTTATATCCAGCTACGGAATGTGGCTGAACAGTCATTTGCAAACATTTTTCCGCTTCCTTAGCACCCTTTATTGTAGGTGAACCATTCAGGCCTTGAGGGGAATTCCTAGTGCTGCGTGGGGAAAGGATCCACAGCAGGAAGTGTGATATCATTACTGATAGTTTAGAAGGATGGGAAAGCCCTTCTTTCTGTAAGTTAATGTACTGAACCAGATTAATGATGAATCTTGTCAGTGCTTAGTGAAGCAGTTTCTAAACTGTATCAGCTTAAAATAAGGACCACAGAATAGTCTCAAAGCTAAGCTGAACTGTTACTTTAAGGCATTGAAAGATGGACCATATTTGTACTCTACCACAAGGTAACTAACTACCAGTAGCCTAAGTTGTAACCACCCCCCCCCCATACACGCTTCTTCCTTCCATTGTCTTCTGCTTGCTCGGTTCTGTCTGCCGTGCATTTGCCTCTTTTTGAAGGGACTAGCATTTTACTTTTCATTGCCTGAGTGTCAGATATCACAGCTAGTTAACATGGCCAGTAGGTATCAAAGGTGGATGCTTGTAGTGGATAAGCAGGTAGCATATCACTTACATATTTGCGGTATTTGGGGTTTTAATGTGTTGAAATGTCAGTAGTTTAAAGTACTATGTAAGCAGAGACTTTTAAAAGCAAGCTTTTGAGTGGAGGATAATTTCTAGCAGCTTTCCTAACAGTCCTTTTACCCGTTTCCAGACTGTTGCCAACTGCGTACTATAATGAAGACAACTGTTTGAACATCCTATTTTATTTAGAGACAGTGGCCTATAGATCATTTAATTTTAAATCTTTTCTCTTTGTGTTTATATTTTCTGCCAGGTATTAAGGCTAAAGCACACCACAGGTGTAACAACAAAGAAAAATGTTGCAGCCTTAAGACATGAAGCTTACACAGTGGATTTTATTAAAAAGCAGATTGAAGAGTTCAACATAGGAAAGAGACATTTAGCCAACATGATGGGAGAAGATCCAGAAACTTTTACGCAAGAGGATATTGACGTAAGTGCAGTTACTGTATCGGGAAAGTAATTGCTGTAGGGTTTATGATTTATTTATTTTAGAGGGAGAGAGAGAGTGTGCTGGTGGGGAGGGGCAGAGGGTGAAGGAGACTTAAGCAGACTCTGTACCACGCTCGGAGCCTGAGGTAGAGCTCGATCTCATGACTCTGAGATCACGACCTGAGACAAAACCAAGAGTTGGACCCTTCACCGACTGTGCTACCCAGGCGCCCTTAGCTCTGTGTCAGTTTTAATCAAACTGTCAGAATAAGGGCAAATACCACTGTGCATTGCAAGTCGGAACCAAAGTTTCAGATAGAGATGCTACTCTGTTTTTGAAAGATTATGAAGCATAGTGAATTTTAGATCTTAATGGGAAATGGATCATTTTCTTGATTCAAGGTCTTAGGAGCCACTGTGAATGCTCATACACAATTTGGAAACATTTATCCTATTGTAGAGTCTTAAACAGCATTCTTACAAAATGGTAAAACAGATGGTAATGGAAATATAATGAAGTTTATAGGAAATCCCTTAACTCCCTGAGTTGAGTGTTTTTTATTATCTTAACTGTATATTTGAATTTTCAAAGTCAGAGCATGTTCTAAATGATTTGAGAATTAAAGCTAGAACTCTGTTATCATTCCACTCTTCCGTTATTCTAACCCTGATAAAAGTAGTAGTAATAAATAATACTTTTTTGCCAGACATCCCAGCATAGCTAGCAAAGGTACTTAAAATTTAACCACTTTGAAGCATGTTCTAACTTTTTAAGTTTTATTTTGAATTCCAGTTTAGTTAATGTGCAGTGTTGTATTTCAGGTGTGCAATGTAGTGATTCGGCACTTCCGTCGGTCCCCCAGTGCTCACCCTGACGAGTGCGCTCCTTAATCCCCATCGCCTATTTCACCCCTTCTCCCCCCCACGCCCCCCTTAACCGTCAGCTTGTCCTGTATCGTTTAGAGTCTACTCCTTGGTTTCTCTCTCTCTTTTCTTTTTCCTTTGCTCGTTTTTTGTTTTATTGGTTTCCTATTAATTCCACATGAGTGAAGTCATACGGTATTTGTTTTTCTCTGACTTCTTTCACTTCGCGTTATACTCTCTAGCTCCATCCATGTCATTGCAAATGGCAAGATTTCATTCTTTTTTATGGCTGAATAATATTCCGGTGTGTGTGTGTGTGTGTGTGTGTGTGTGTCACCTCTTCTTTATCCGTTCTTCTATCCATTGACATTTGGACTGCTTCCATGATTTGGCTACTGTAAGTCATGTTGTTATAAACGTAGGGATGGGGGCGCCTGGGTGGCTCAGTTGGTTAAGCGACTGCCTTCGGCTCAGGTCATGATCCTGGAAACCCGGGATCGAGTCCCACATCGGGCTCCCTGCTCCACGGGAAGCCTGCTTCTCCCTCTCTCACTCCCCCTGCTTGTGTTCCCTCTCTGGCTGTGTTTCTCTCTGTCAAATAAATAAATAAAATCTTTAAAAAACAAAACAAACAAACATAGGGATGCATGTATCCTTTGAATTAGTGTTTTTTGTTTTTTGTTTTCTTTTTTGCTGTTGTTTGGTAAATACGTGTGGTAGTGTGTGATCGCTGGATCGTGGGTTAGTTCTATTTTTAACTTTTTAAGGAATCTCTGTACTGTTTTCACAGTGGCTACACCGGTTTGCATTCCCACCAGCAGTGCACAAGGGTTCCTTTTTCTCCACATCCTTGTCAACACCTGTTTCTTGTGTTCTTGATTTTAGTCATTCAGACTGGTGTGAGGTGATACCTCATCGTAGTTTTGATTTGCATTTCCCTGATGAGTAATGTTGGAGCATCTTTTCATATGTCTGTTGGCCATCTGGATGTCTTCTTTGGAGAAATGTCTGTCCATGTCTTCTACCCATTCTTAATTGGTTATTTGCTTTTTGGATATTGAGTTGTATATGTTCTTTATATATAATGTATATGAGATATAAAGAATATATATGTATATAACATGCACACATTCTAATCCTTTATCAGACATGTCATTTATAAGTATCTTCTCCCATTCTGTAGGTTGCTTTTTGGTTTTGCTGATTGTTTTCTTTGCTGTGCAGAAGCTTTTTATTTTGATGTAGTCCCATTAATTTATTTCTGCTTTCATTTCCTTTGCCTCAAGAGACACATCTAGAAGAATGTTACTGTGGTCGATGTCGGAGAAATAACCGCCTGTGCTGTCTTCTAGGTTTTTTATGGTTTCAGTTCTCACATTTAGGTCTTTAATCCATTTTGAATTTATTTTTGTGTGCGGTGAAAGAAGCATGTGGCTGTCCAGTTTTCCCAACACCATTTGTTGAAGACACTGTCTTTTTCCCATTGGGTATTCTTTCCTGCTTTGTTGAAGATTCATTGGTCATATAGTTGTGGGTTTATTTTTGGCTTTTCTGTTCTGTTCCATTGATCTATGTGTCCGTTTTTGTGCCAGTACCATACTGTTTTGATGGCTACAGTTTTGTAATATAATTTGAAGCCCAGACCTGTGATACCTCCAGCTTTGTTTTTCTTTTTCAAAATTTCTTTGGCTATTCAGGGTCCTTTGTGGCTCCATATAAACATTAGGATTTTTTTGTTCTAGTTCTGTGAAAAATGCTGTTCGTATTTTGATAGGGACTGCATTAAATGCTTGTAGATTGCTTTGGGTATTACAGACATTTTAGCAGTATTGTTATTCCAGTCTATGAGCATGGAATGTCTTTCCATTTCTTGGGGTCATCTTTAATTTATCAGTGTTCATCAGTATTTTATAATTTCTGGGGTATAGGTCTTTCACCTCTTTGGTTAGGTTTATTCCTAGGTATCATACTGTTTTTGGTGCAATTGTAAATGGGATTGTTTTCTTAATTTTTCATAAGTTTTCTTTTTCCTGCTTCATTATTAGCTTCATTATTAGATTTGTGCACATTAACTTTGTATCCTGCTACTTGACTTAATTCATTTAGCAGTCCTAGTAATTTTTTGGTGGAGTCTTGAGGGGTTTCTATATGTAGCATTGTGGCATCTACAAATAGTGAAAGTTTTACTGTTTCTTCAGATTGTGGGTGCCTTTTCTTTCTTTTTGTTGTCTAATTGCTATAGCTGCAACTTCCAGTACCATGTTGAATAAAAGTGCTGAGAGTAGGCATCTTTGCCTTGTTCCATTTTTCCCCAATGAGTATGTTGATATCTGTAGGTTTTCATTTGTGGCCTTTATTATGTTGAGGTGTATTCCCTCTAAACCTACTTTGTTAAGGACTTTTATCGTAACTGGATGTCGTGTGGCTTTTATCCTTTTTCTAATTGATGTGATGTATCATGTTGATTGATTTGTGAATATTGAGCCACCTTGCATCTGGGAATAAATCCACCACTTAATTGTGGTGAATGATGTTTTAGTGCATTGTTGGATTTGGTTTGATAGTATTTTGTTGAGATTTTTGCATCTGATTCTGATCTGTAGTTTTCGTATATGTTTCTGTCTCAGTTTGATATCAGAGTAATACTTGGCCTCATTGAATGAGTTGGTAGGTATTTTCCTCTATTTTTAGAAGAGTTTTTGAAGAGTTGGTATTCTCTAAATGTTTCATTGAATTCATTTGGGGCTGGGATTTTTTATGGGTAATTTTCTTTATATTACTTGTTTGCATTTAAAACTGGCCCTTCCCTCTCTCCCTGTGACCTCCGTGGCCCCGAGTAACTGTTCTGAGCAGGAGGATCCCACTACCCAACTGAGTTTACTACCTTTTTGGGTATCCATGGAGTATATTTAGCTCTTTGAAAGAAACAGAATTGTTCAACATTTTTGTAATTCTGTCTGCGAAGATGACCATTTTCATAACATTAGTATTAAAAATTATATGTTTGGAGTGGTTAGTTCAGTGCTTGGATCTTTAATCAGAATATTTGTTTGGGTTGTTAAAAATATTTTCAAGAGGATTTAACTTCTAGGTAGTAGACATAGCCTATAATTTAATTCATTTACGTGGTTGAAAGCCTAGGCTCACTATGTAATTTTCACATTGGTAAATTAAGTGCCATTGTATTACTATTACTAGTACCATTAAATGCAATAAGTAAAATCTCCCATAATTTGAATCCTTCACTAGTTCTCTGATTGCCTTTGTCACACAAATCTTCCATCTCACCTAAGACTGTGTGTTGAGGAGAACAATAGGAAGTACTGTTGAGTATATTGATTTCTCATTGACACCGGAGGTGGTGTTGTACCCGCAGGTTGAGATTTTGTCTCACCCAGCACACGACCTGAATGCCTGCGAGAAAATGTTAGCCCCTTTCCTTGACAACAGTGGGGTAATTCTGCTGTTAGACTTTCCTGCAAGTAATTGACCTGCCTCATTAAGTCTCACATTTTATATCAATTAACTCTTTGGGCATGTTCACTTGACTCTCTTTGGCATCTAAGTAGACATAAAAGCAAAAGAGGACAGTGACAGCCAGCTGTTACCAGAGCATTAAAATTACATACCCGTTGCTATTCTTGGTTTTGTGTATTACAAAACTGTTATCTTTGTTTGAGATTTGGCTGTCTATATAACCCGAAAGAGCGTATATAGCTAATGAGTCTTACATAGTGGACAGAATGCTTAGTTATTGCCAAAGACAAAACCAAATAATTTGATATCCAAAACCAGGAAGAGATTTTAAGCTTCCAGATAATTTTTGGAAGAACATATGTATTTAGAGGCTATTATACTTTTTGTAATGTATTTGGCTTTTAATACAGAAATTATAACCTGATACAGTAATTTTGCTCTTACTTTATATGATCAGGAAATTAGATATTCCTAAAAGAAGTGAAGTTTCCAGTTAAAGGGAAACCTATTTTTAATTGTTACTTGTGATGAAAAATACCACTACTTAGTAAAAACCTCCTATATGCATTCAAGATGCTGTCTGGGAGCCTGATTTACGTTACCACATTCAATCTTTAGAAAAACACTGTGGAATCAGTATTGTTATAAATAGGAACCCAGAGCTGTACAAAGTCTTCCTATATGCAGTCTGTTTTTCCACATTTCCAAGATTAACTTTTTGGGTAACATTTTCTAAAATAGTGTTCTCGACCTTATTAGTAGAGTATAGGGAGTACAATTTAGCCTTACAGCGTCTCAGGATTTTCCTTTTAGTATGGCTGTTACCCTGTTACCCTGGCTGGGGCTCGGCATTCCTGTCTGTCCCTGTACTGAATGGCCCGGCCGAGGTGCAGGACTGATTCCTGCCATCTCCTTGCCTGCAGGGTGTCCGTGTGTGTGTCTGCGGCTTTGCCTTCCAGCCTTCTAGCATAACTAAATTTGTTAGGCCTGTGAATTCAAACTAAGAGTCCTTGGACTTGGCATATGAGGACCTGTGTGCCCTTCCCGCTAAGGGAGATCATGAATTTATGTCGTCTGTTTTAGCTCTTCATAGTCATGTTTTTGTGGAGCTCTAGGTTTAGAACTTTATTCCAGAAGGTTGAAAATGGATAGAAATCTGGCCCCTGGCCTTACTGAGTCCAGCATGTAGAACATGTGAAAATTATACGTAGCTAATCTTACACGTTAGTGTTTCTTTAAGTTATAAAGGCTTTTAAAAAGAGTAGTAAAATAGAAAGGGTATGACATAAAATTTTCTGAGTAAAAATAATTGTCACTTTTAATGTTTACTTAATATTTACGTTATTTAAAAGTTTATTGTTAAAGCTCCAGCATTGTACATCTGCTAGAATTGTTTCTGCAGAATTACTTTTTTATATTCAATGCTCAATCTTGGAATTGCCTTTATATGAAAAAGGTTATTTTTGGTTTGTGAAAAAATTAACTGGAAAGAAATCAGTCATGGGCAAGTACAGATTTTCTCCATTTCAAGACAGTTTCATCTTTGCCTAATAGTTTAAGTTCTTTTGAAGAGAAGGGAACCACCTATTGCAGTTTCCACCGAACCACTATGATGCTCCTGACCCCCTGTGGCAGATCGGCCGGAGGAGAGCGGGTGCCCTCTCGTGCTCAGTAAGTAGTGTATATAGGGACAGGCGTACACGTGTGTACCTGGGTACAATATGCATATATTGCTGTAAGCACTGACGTGCACGCTGCTTTGAAAATGTATCTCCATGTTGTGGTTTTCAGCTCCCGTTCCTCAGACCTTTCACAGGTTGCTGCCAAACGTTAATCAGCGTGTAAACAATACTTTTGACTCTTTGCGTATAGTTACCATGAGGAGGACTGAACTGTCGGTTCTGAGTGCTGAGTGGGTTCTGGAATTCAACCTAAAGCAGTTACAGTCTGGCCAAGGGAAGACTCTATGTTTGGAGACTGTAAAGAAATCAGTCCCGGAGCTGCAGAGATTTCCTTCGGTGACCCGAGGGGAAAGCCCGGTCCGATGACATTGTGGCATGTCGTTAAGCTGGAGCGGACACTGGGTGATAGTGATTTCAAAATCACGCTATCAGCATAGAAGAAAAAGTTGAGACCCACTGCTATTTGCATTTTCCGTTTTGAATTAAATGGTAGCAGCTATCAATTTTAAGTTGCAGACATCTGTTATATTAAGTGTTGTGGATACAAAATTGCACTTGCATTTACTAATGTCTTTATTTGGGAATTAAAAGTTAAGTTCTACATAACTATAGAATTTCAGGAAAAAAGCCAGCAAATTGATATATAACACTGCTGAAGTCTACCAATTACTTTTTAATTGGTATTATAGACCTCATTCTGAAACCAGAATGTTTTAGTCTCCTAAGTGTGAATATGCTGTATGAAGTTTCTCTAATTGATTTGCTGTGCCCATTCCATTTGATGTATCATTTTTCACAATATTTCATAATTTGTGCTCACTTCTAATGAACAGAGTCGTTAGGACAGGCATGTCTAAGTACAACTGACAGCTAACATTAGGTGCCAGATGCAGTTTATAAAGCTATGTAGAACTGTAGAGAACAGTTTAAATAAATTAGCACCTGTACATTAGTCTCACTTGCTGGTAATTTATAAGCGAATCAGTAGAGATGACATTTAGGTAAGTCATTGATCAAGTTAACAGCTGCACACCCGCTGCCCAGCTGGGACACCTAATTAATAGAGATCGCATTCCTGACCCAGTGCTCCTCCCGGGTTGAGTCTGCAATCCTTTCATACTTTGATTTAAGCCTAAGAGTGTAGTTAGAAACTTTGCCTTCATTTTAGAGAACCCGTGAATTCCCTGTATTCTGGTTACAAATCTGAAAATGTTGGAAATGTATTTACAAAGGGGAATTGCCTTAGTCCTTGACTTACTTGGATTCATTTTTTTCTTAATTTACATTCTTTATTTTTTGTCAACACTTTTTTGTTTTAGATCCAGGTAAACAGTGCTACAGTCTAATACATTTTTAAAGGTTCCTATACTTACCATTAAATGTATACTCCACTTTTATTTCCAAAAGAAGCATGGTTTTTGTGAGGTTTTTAATTATTGTGACAACCAACCGTTGAACCTACTTCAAATACGAAACGATTTTTTCCAAATGTAACACAAGTTTAAAACACCTAAGAACTTCGCCACCTTGAATTCCATACAAATTTCAGAATTTAATATAGGAAATACTAAGCTAGAACTTACTGCAGGAAAATGCTCTTTTCTCTCTCTCTCTCTCTCTCTCTCTCTCTCTCTCTCTCTCTCTTCCCCCCTCTGGCTCAGAGTTTCTTCTGAGTGAACTTCAAAGTGAAAGAATGAGTTATCAGCAGCTTTAAAATCAGAGTAAGGCAATGATTTGGTATTTTTTTCAGGTATATATGGTCATGGTTATCGATGATGCTTTGCACACCTGTGTGTTAACTACAGTCTACATTGCAGAATCTGGTTCCTAGACTGAGATAAAAGGTTCTCTTGAAACACAAATGCTAACCTAAAACAAGTAACAACATTGGGCCTAGTAATACTGTTTTCAAGCTTCTTGAAGAATGGACAGTTGGCCCTTGAGCAACACAGGGATTGGGGCGCTGGCCTCCTGTATAGTCGAAAATCCGCATATGACTTTTGAGTCCCTGAATCCTTAACTACCTACTAACAGCCTGCTGTTGCCTGGAAGCCTTACTGATGACATAAGCGGTTGATGAACACGTTATTTTGCATGTGATGTCTATTATATACTGTATAATTACAATAAAACAAGTGAGAGGAAAAGTTATTAAGAAAATCATAAGGAAAATACATTTACAGTAGTTTACTGTTTATAAAAAAAAAATCAGTGCATACATGGACCCTCAGAAGTTCAAACCTATGTTGTTCATGGGCCACATGCTTAGATTTTTATCTTTTGTTTTTGTGGAAGAACTGGGTGTTTCTCGGTTTACAGAACCTTGTTTTGTGTGGATTGTTTAGAAATGAAAAGGTGTTTATTTCAGATAGGAAATGTGTTAGTTCTCTTCTTGATAAATGTGGTCCAGGTGGGCAGAACCCCAATTCACATGTGAATTGCCCAGTTTCCTCTAATTTTAAGATACTTGAAGACCTAGGCCATGTCCTGCTGATACTTCTGCGGTAGTGCCCGGGAAGTGCTCAGTGCACAGGGAGTCCGAGAACATTGTAGTTGATAGATGGGTTAACATTAGCAGAGAGTCAAGTGTTTCTCCCACCACCTTCCTCCACTGATTTTCTGGTTGACTTAATTTCACCTTATCAAAATATTTAAATTCTGCATTTTTACCATGCTAATACAGATATTTTTGAATAACATCAGGAAAATTGCTTAAAGATAGTCCAAGTATTTTAACACTTTCTTTGCCTTTCTTTCTCTCTCTCTTTCTCTCTCTTTTTTTTTTTTTTTTTTTTCTGGTACTTCTGAACCTTTCCCAACCAAATCTTTACCTTAATTTAGAATTTTATGGGAGAAGCCCTTTTGCCCCAACTTATTTTTTTTATAATTCTCTTCTTTGAAATACCATCCATAGCTCTATGTTGAAGTGGGCATAGTATTTTCATATTGCGTATTTTGGGAAGTGCCAAGGGCTCAAGAAATCAGCCCATGGGAGACTTTATCTTCCATGCAATGTTTTTCCAGTTTGGGACAGAGGCTGTCAGTTGTAAGGAGGGAGAATGGAGTTGTCTACCATCTACAAGGAAAGCTTGAGGAAGTCTCTTAAATCAGTGGCTTTTAATAGGAACCGATTTGAGGAAGCCAGAGGGGCAGATTGAGTTGGGGGTATGGAGAGAGGTGGAGAGTTAAATGCCATAGTTGGAAGGGCTTGTGCAAATGCCTTTCTGCTAAAATAAGGTGTGACGTCACTAGGCCCTAGCATACCCCTTTATGGGTGTGGGATGTGCCTGCCACTGAGCTAACATCTCCCAGCCCGGCCTTGAATTAAAACCCAGTAATCCGGGCGCCTGGGTGGCTCAGAGGGGTAAGCCTCTGCCTTCGGCTCAGGTCATGATCTCAGGGTCCTGGAATCAAGGCCCACATGGGGCTCTCTGCTCAGTGGGGAGCCCGCTTCCTCCTCCTCTCTGCCTACCTCTCTGCCTACTTGTGATCTCTCTGTCTGTCAAATAAATAAATAAATAAAATCTTTAAAAAAAATTATTAAAAAAAAAACAAAACCAAAAAACAGTAATCCCGGTCAGGAATGGTGCGATCTTATCATTGGGGCTCCTGGAGTAAGCAGGTGGTCTGAAAGGCAGCAAGCAGGAAGGCCTGAATACCTGGGGGGGGTCTTGGTCCCGTCGCAGGGGCCGGTGCCCTCACGGCCGATGCAGAGCTTCTGGTAGTGACAGGAGAGTCGGCAGTGACTTGAGCGAGACCAGGCTGGAGCAGCAGACTGCAGCGCACGCGTGCTCATGCTCGCCAAGCCTGCAGACTGGCCTGGGGTCACATCGCTGCCGCGGAGGCTCTGGAGAGAAAGGGGCCGCCCGCCTCCCCTCACCGCCCCGTCTTTAAGGTGGTGGTGGGGACAGTTACAGTGGGCCTGGACTGAAGGCCCTGCAGTCTGACCGGAGTGGTCCCCGGAGGGCACGTTGCAGACAAGGCGCTGTCCTCATGGGCTCTGGAGGATGACCCGTTCCTTCAGGAAGGCATTCCGAGGCTACCGGAAGGAGGTGGATGCTTGTCATTTTTGTCGTTACGTCGTGGTTTTTTCCTTGGTTTTGCTTTGTTTCTGGAGGAAGGAGGTACACAACAAGCGGGAGCTAAAGTATTAGTCACGACTGGATATTTATATCTTTTTCTTTCCAGTAGCAAGTTAAGATTAACTGTGGAAAGGAACAACAGAGGGTGGGAGGTGGGAGGAGGACAGTGGGGCTGTCCTGAATTCAATAAACACTACAGGAAGACTGATTGGGGATCTGGCCGTCTTCTGTGATGGTACTTGCATTTTTGCCCCATAGGAGTGTTTGTATGTATATATACCTACATTTTCCTGCAATTTCCTGTCTCTAAATGTTTCTACTTCCTACCCCTAGCTTTGAAATCCAGGCTGAAACGAGGTACAGAGTCCGAGGTGCTCTTGCCGTAGACACAGGAAGTTGGTCATTCTGGTTAGTAGCAGAGGGCCTCAGTGGCACCAAGACAGACGTCAGGAAAGTCAGCCTTCCACATGGTTTTCCATAATACTGAGGTCTCCATTCAAACCCCCAGGGAGTAAAGCACAAATCCGAAGTGTTAAAACACTCTCAGCTCACGGAAGAGAAAGAGAGGAATGGCTCTTGTGACCAGATTCATCATAGGGATCTTCTATTCAAAGACAGTTTGGTAGTTAATATTCTCTGTTATGAATGTGGGTATTTGTTAGGGTAGACCAGTAGAGGTAAAAACCTTGCCGAGGTAGACAATAGTAACATCAGGGCAGGGCTGTCATACTGCGGGAAGGCTTTGGTAGGAAGCTAGAGCTGTGTGCTTTCCGCTAGCTGTGCGGCACCGTTTGAGGTTAGGTAATACTAGCTAACACTAACATTGAGTTCTTTAGTCGCACTAGCCAGGTACCGAGTGCACAGTAACCACGTGGGCTGCTTATCAATCAGCCCGCACAGGTGATAGAATATTTCCATTGTGGGAGAAAGTTCTTCCGGACTGCGTTAACCAGAGGACTGCTCTGTGATTTCCCCAGAAGTAACAATTTGTATTTTTGCCTTCTGTTATTTGAGAGAAAGGGAACACTTTGAAAGTATAAGTAATATTCTGCAGTTTCATTTTTTGTATTGTTTTTCAATGACATGATTCCAAATACCTGAAGAACTGGTTTGAAAACAGTTCAGAAATACACTGTAAGGATAAATAGAAATTTAGAAGTGTAGGAAATGGTTGCTTTTATGCAACTAAAACAACAGGTTTACTAAAACAATTTCAGTTGTCTGGTTATTCAATTATAGAAGAGCAAAAGATTCATGACTTGTATGTATATATATGTCTGTGTACACATATGGACATATATGTATTGATGTATGTATATTACATGGGGGTAGGAACCAGACTTGCAAAACTGAAGTAGTCTAGGCTAATAGCAATAGCAGTTAATATTAATTTGTATGCTTTTTCTTACAAAAATTGCAGTCATACAGAAAAGAAAAAATAAATATATAATACATACCCTATGACCATCACTTAGTTTAAATAATGTTTTGCCATATTTCCTTCCCCTGTATATTTTGTGGCTAAACTGTTTTCTTCCTTCCACCCTCCTTCCCTCCCTCCCTTTCTCCCTCTCTCTCTCTCTCTAAAGAGAACATGGAGAGGGTACGGTGGTGGAGGGTGGGGGCAGAAGGAGTGGGAGAAGCAGACTCCCCACTGAGCAGGAAGCCTGACCTGGGGCTTGATCCTAGGACCCGGAAAGCATGACCTGAGTCTGACTGAGCCACCCAGGCACGCCTGAACTGTTTTCTTTTAAAGTCATTTACCGACATTATGATGCTTTATCCCACATACTTGACTATACATCTCCAAGAAATCAGGATGTTTTCCTATATAACCACAATAGCATTACCACATTTAACAAATTAATTTTAATATCGTCTGTAGAATGGTGTGGGATCATTTATATATTAATCTGTATTTAAATTTTTCCAATTGTAAATAAAGTGTTATATATTCTAGTTGATTTACTCAAAGACCCTGTAAATCAGTTTCCTTCTTTATTTATCCTTTGAGTGCCGTATTCCCCTGCTGTCTGTGGTTTCTATTACCCATCCAGACACAGATGATCCCTCTTCTGACATATCACAAGGTGACTAGTAGTCTTAACATTACATCACAGTGCCTGTGTCATTCGCTTTACATTATCTCATCACACCATCACAAGAAGATGTTAGGACAGTGCAGTACAGTATTTTGAGAAAGAGACCACATTCACATAACTTTTATTACAGCATATTGTTATTTGTTAACCTCTTACTGTATCCTATTTATAAATTAAACTTTATCATAGGCATGTACGTATAGGGAAAAGCATAGTATACGTAGGGATCAGTTCTGTCTGCGGCTTCCGGCAGCTGCTGAGGGTCTTGGAGTGTATCCCTCGCAAATAAGGGGGACTGTGGTACCTGCCGAAGTTTTCCCTCTGGGGTAAGAAATCGGTGACTAAGAAACCAGGGTTCTTTGCCTTCGAGAGCACCCTCTATATGTGACCAAAGTAAAATCCAAAGAATTGGAAACAGGGCCTGGTAGAAAGAACTTTGAGAAGGCAGAAGTCAGTTGTTTGAGGAGCAGCTATGAATGTGTTAGGGTGCTTCGGTGGAGCGGCCCTAAAGACAACTGGCAGTTAGGAATTGTGTGGAGACTAGGGAAATAGATTTAGCCTCTCTCTACATGAATTGGCTGGACAGGAGGAAAATCAGGGATGGCACTCCAAGGGAACCAACATTTAAGGGAGGAGCAGGGATGTGTTTATAAGAGACCAGGGAAGAACTTGGAGAGAGGTGGGGGGGAACATGGCTGTGAGGGGAAGACGGCAGCCTTCTGTGGAAGAGACCCGCCTGTAGGTCATGAGGTTCCAAAGGAAGGCTTGGTGAGCCCAAGCAATCGCGGGATCGGAATTTGGGCTGAAGAGTAGGTCGTTGAGAAGCGGGTGTGTGCTTCTGAGGATAGAAATGGGAACCGAGGGAGGTTTATTGGCCTGAGTGACATGGGGAGTCTTGCGTTGGTGGTTCTCACCCAGGGCAGGAATTGGTATGTAAGGGAAAGGAGGTGAGCATCAGCCTTTATGATTGCTGCAAGAAGTGTGGAAGTTCAAGCCAGGAGGAAGGATGGGGAGAGAATAGACTGGCCAGATGGCGTGGGTCTGGGGAGACTTGAGAGCTCTCTCCGTCCTGTGTGACTAGATGCATGGAGAGCGCTCTGACAGGTCTAAACAAAGAAGGGAGATGACAGAGCCCCAGGGGAGTCAGGGGAGGTCGCTCAGGAGGGATGGCATTTGAGCTAGGTCTCACAAGAGCCACAGAAACATGTTAAATGGAGAAATGGGACAGTGGTGTGCCAGGCAGAGAAAACAGTATGTAAAGGGCCTGACTTGGCAAGGAACAAGCGACTGCTAAGAAAAGCCAAGATGAGAAATATTGCTGAAAAAAGTCCAGGGCCACTTCCCTTAGTTCCCTGTGTAACCTAGAGATAGTTGCAGCACGGGCCCTGTAAAGTAATCTTTTACTAAGCCATGTTATTTCATGTGGACTGGGACAGCGACCCCCCAGAGCTGAGACTACATGCACATCTGTCTCCGCTGCTAGAATGTGGTCAAGAACTGTAGCTTCCTAAACTCGTACAGTCCCTGGAACTTAAGTGCGATGAATACTCGTTGAATAAAATGATCAGGGTAAAACTGATTCACCATAAATGGTCAATTTCTTTAGCTTTGAACGCAGTTGGGCTTTTCTCCTAATCTTACCACTAACTAGGTGAATGTCCCTGATGCCAGCGGAGAAGTAAATCCGTTTTCTGAGAGACTGGGTTGGCTCCCTGACTAAATTTCAGGAGGTTCAGGTTCTAGCTTTGCCACTTTAAGTCTTAAAACAAAATGGTGTGAGGAAGTGTTTCACGCAGAACATAACCGTATAGCTAACATTTATCTAGTGCCTACGGGGTGCTGTGCTTTTGCAAGTACCGTATTGAATCTCTACAACTAGATAAAGCTCATGTCCTCACAAGTTAGAATCACTGGGAATGGTGTTACTGGGGAATATTTTTATGGTTATAGGACGTAGTGAGGGTCTTATGTTATTTAGGTGTTTACAACTGCTGCGGGCCCAGAAGGCCAGCAAAATTATTTTTTCATAAAATCCTGGTAGTCCTTTGTTTGCCCCAGAATTTGGAGGAAATCTATTTGGAGTGCCCCTAGTAGATAAGTGGACGGGCTAGGTTAGGCCACGGTCCCGCTGTCCCAGAGGGCACACTCCCATGTGTCCTTGTCATTCCGTATCTTCTGTTTGGTTAAAAGGGAACCAGTTTATGACTGATACAACACTGTGTGGTAACTCCACTGGAATTAGAAAGTATATTCCTTATAATTTGGTAAGAATCTCCTTTACTCTGTCTTCATTTATTCCTTTTTCTGCCATCCTTTGTTTTCATTATTTTTACTGAATTTGTGATTTTGCTGTTTTTCTAATATGGTGTCTTGCTCTCTGGACCTTCTCCACTGTACTTGGTACAAAACCTAATGTAATTTGGTACCAATATAGTTGGTACAGTATAGCATAGTACATTGTAGATGCCATATCAGTAATTAGTAATAGAGTATACAGTATAGGATAATATAGTTAGTACCATACAGTGTAGTTGGTTGTTATCACCTAGGGGCGCCCGGGTGGCTTAGTTGGTTCAGCCTCTGACTCTCAGTTTCGGCTCGGGTCATGATCTCAGGGTTGTGACATTGTGTCCTGTGTTGTGCTCACGCTGAAGCGCCAAGTCTGCTCATCCCCCTCCCTCTGCTCTCCCCCGCCCCCACACATTGCACATGCTCTCTAAAAAAATAAAATCAACATTATCACCTAATATAATGAGGAATTATGATTTAAGTTAATACAGAGATTGCCCATTTTTAAGTTAACGCAGAGATTGCCTGTAAGACCTGGACGCCCTTTGCAATCTATGCTTTATTTTCACGTTCTACTGATTAGCTTCCTGGTGACTGTCTGTCTTAGTTTTCATGAGCAGGCTGCTGCAGGATGGAATTCTTTACATTTTCATTGCCTTCTTGAATTCTTTCCAGTGGTCACGTAGGTTACTAGTAATTTTTCTATTGGAACATGGTGCTGAACCTGATGAAAAGCTGGTTGGACTTGCGCCCGTCATCCTGGCATGCTCACCCCAGGCTGCAGA
The DNA here is from genome assembly GCA_004023965.1 of Spilogale gracilis. Taxonomy (NCBI): domain Eukaryota; kingdom Metazoa; phylum Chordata; class Mammalia; order Carnivora; family Mephitidae; genus Spilogale; species Spilogale gracilis. The sequence continues at coordinate 34,298 of PITA01003042.1, read as the reverse complement.
GTTGTACTTCAGTCTTCCACGCTCGTATTCCCACCCAGGCCGTGAGTCAGTAGCCCCCTGGCTGAGATGTCTGACCATCCTCGGGATTGCCACGGCCGACTGTGGGGACCAGGCCTGCAGGCCAGCTGGACACAGGTGCTGTCGGCTCATGGCGGTCATGACTTCTTTTTAAATTTTCAGCATTTCCCCAGCTTTCTATTTTCAGGTTTTCCAAATTCCCGGAAAACTTGAATATTCAGTGAATACAAAGACACACGCATGTGGATTTGACAGTTAACGCTTTGCCACATTTCCTTCTCTCTGTATATATAAAACTTATTTCGAATGAGTGTTGAAAATGCAGTATCATAACACCTAACCCCTAAATGTGTCGGCATGTACTTTACCCCTACATACATACATCCTTTTTACCAATTTTCCCATGATAACCATGATTATATCTAATACAATTACAGTAATTCTGTAATGTCAAATATTCTATAGTCTATACTTAAATTTCCTCAGTTTTCCCTAAAATACCTTTAGAGCTAACTAGTTTTGTAGAATCCAGACCACTTGTCTTATACAGTTGTCCATATTCTCGCTTTCTGCTTCCTCCTGGTGATTAGATTTAGAATGTATAAAGGGTAATACTTATGTGATATTGGATACTTCTTGTTCCCTCACACCAGGAGATATATAAGGAGTTTGTCCCACTATTGATTGTACATCTGACCCCTTGGTTCATGTGGTGACCACTAGACCTCTTTATTGTAAAAGTGATTTTTCCCCCTTGTAACTAAGTCATCTGTAGGGTGATTATTTGGGGTCCGTTTGAATATTCTAGTCTCCAGTAACCTTTCACCCTAATGACTTTATCATCCACTGGTGATCCTTGGCTGAAATTGGAGATTACTGTGGAAGTTATAAAAGCGTGATTTTCTACTTCTGCCATTCATTCTGCTTTTATTAGCTGGTATTGTTTCATAAAGAGGCCTTCCTTTTCTCCTTGCTCCCTATTTCAGAACCCTGGAGAGAGAGAGTGTAGAGGCACGCTCTTCAACGCGTACATATTGAGTGTGTCACCAAGCATTGTCATTGTTCTTTTTGATGTTCACGTTGTCCCACGTGTGACCAGTGGGAGCTCCTTGAAGCTGGCTTCTTTGTCCTTTTGAGCACTTCCTTGTTTTCTGGCACAGGAGGGTGTCTAAAGGGTGTACTTTCTCTGCCTTCGGCCTAGAATTAATCATTTTTCTAAGATACTCTATTCCTTATAATTCCTTATACTAGGAAATTGTATTTAGAAACCAAGATTTGGATGCTAGAGGCCACTCATTGCTTCTAGAGTTTCATTGCATCTATGCTCTTTGAGGGGACAGAACTAAAAAGTAGTCTCTTTTAAAAATTGTAGGAATAATCCAGGAAATAATATTTTTTTTATAGATCACAAGTATGTGGGTGCCTGGGTGGCTCAGTGGGGTAAACCTCTGCTTTCGGCTCAGGTCATAATCTCAGGGTCCTGGGATCAAGGCCTGCATCGGGCTCTCTGCTCAGCAGGGAGCCTGCTTCCTCCTCTCTCTCTGCCTGCCTCTCTGCCTACCTGTGATCTCTCCGTCAATAAATAAAATCTTTAAAAAAAAAAAAAGATCACAAGTATGAATTTGTCTAATTCAAACTTTACATTTCTTTTGTTTGTATCTCTTCTCCTATAACATCTTAGTCACCATAAAATTAGTACCTTTATTTACTTTATGCTATAATATACACAAAATGTTTCAGCATTTTAATATTAATATTACTGACAATAAGCCTTCTGAGTAAAGTTGAAGATTTCTTCGCTGTTGTCTTTTTGTCATTAGAAATTAGGTTTGTATGGTGCATGTGGGAGGCTTACTTGCTACGGGTCTGCCTTCGGCTCAGATCATGATCCCAGGGTCCCAGGATCGAGCCCCACATCGGGCTCCCTGTTCAGTGGGAAGCCTGCTTCTCCCTCTCCCACTGCCCCTGTTTGTCTTCCCTCTCTCGTTGAGTCTCTCTCTGTCAAATAAATAAAATATTTTTTTTTTAAAAAATTAGGTTGGTTTTGTATTAAGTTTTAGAGTTTCTTTTGAAAATTTTAGTCTTTAAATATACAGCATATTCATGCCTCAGAGTTCAGCTGAATAAAGTCATACCAGGGAGGCCTAACTCATCCCCACAGCCCTCACCCTACTACTGCTGCTGCTGCCTACCTTGTAATGAATGATGATTTTTATTAGTTTCCACTGTACCCTTCCTTGTGGAAAGAAGCCTATGTATGTATATTTTCCCCTTTTCCTATATGTATTTTCTTATTTCTTTTTCTTAAACCAAAGGTCACACTCTGAGTACATTTCCCTTGTGTCTTGCTTTTATCAGTCTTTTTTTTATGGGTAGGCCGCTGAATGGTATGGATGTCCCATCGTTTATGCAACAGCCCTGGAGGGGGGTTCTAATACTTTGTTGTTGTAAATCAGCAAATAACCTGTGATGATGTTGGCTTTGCCTGTGGAGGTATTAGCTTATATAAAGGAATTCACTGTGTTTTCTTCTCACACTTGTTTGATTTGATTTTGTGTTCAGCTGTCTGACCCATCTGCCGCTTATTCTCGCGCACGTGTTGGGTTTGCGTCCACTTTTCTCTTTTTCCAAATGGCAGTCAGTTGTCTCAACATCACTAATTTAAAAATCCACCTTTTCTCCCTCAGAGAAGGAAAGGCAGGGAGTCCCTGGCTTTAAAAAGAAGAAAATGTTCACAAGATTAGCACTCTGCTGTGTGATCTTAGGGTTTCTTTAGTGTCGGCTTCATTGCCAGAAGGCCGAACGGGAGAATGAAGCTTGACCCAGAGACACTGACGGACTCCCTAAGATAACTGAATTGAGAAGCCCCAAGTTACAGGTCCCTGACTTTCAGGGGCGGGATCTGGCCTAGCACACTGACTGCGGGGGAGGGCACAGAGGCCCAGCCTGGGCACAGCCTGGTAACAGCAGCACTGCGCGTCCGTGAGCTGCCAGTGCACTTAGGGTACGCATCAGTGCTGCTGAGATGCATCAGTGCTGCTGAGATCCGAGGCCTCATACTTCTCACGTGACGCCAGTCAAGAGAAAGGAAAATGCATGTGGTTTGCTTTCAATTATGACGGTTGGTGTTGGAGAAGACACCTTCATGGCTTACACAGTTGTTCTCAGGTTGGGGGCAGTACTGGGAGGTGGGCAGCTTTTGGAAATGTGTCAGGGTGAGATTTATCACACGCACTAGGGATGTTCCTGGCAGAGATGGTGGAGAAGGGCCCGGGGCTCTAAGTGACCTACAGGACAGGGGAAGGGCAAGACTGCCTACAACGGTGCAGTCACACTCAAAATGCCAATAGCATCCCCATTGGGAAACAGACATTTAAGAGAACTTGGTTGGAAAAATGTAGTATAAAAACCTCTCAGAACTTCCTAGGAGGAGTTCAGAGAGCATCTAAAAACATTGGGGCTGTCACAGTGGATGAGGCTGGGAGCCCGCTCTTTTCTGTATTGTCTTTGATATTTGCTCTGCCAATGGGGAGTTAGGAGAGGGGGCTCTTGAGCGCACTACCACAGAGGGTACAGTGTAGGAGCACCGCTCATTTGCTTTTAAAAGAGAGGTTTGTGGGATCACATTCATGTTTAAAACTGACACTTGAAAATTGTTAATAACCAGTTAAATAGTTACAAATAACTGTTCTTAGGGGGATATGTATGTGCTCATTTGTTTTCTTGTTTGAAAAGATGATAAGGTAAGCTATGTGGCATATACCAAGCACTCAGGAAGTATTAGTCCCAACATTAACTTGTGTTTATAACAGTTGTTAATTAACCTTTGTGTATATTTTCAGAGAGCTATTGCTTACCTTTTTCCAAGTGGTTTGTTTGAGAAGCAAGCCAGGCCAATAATGAAGGTAGTTTTCTTCATTAATATTTTTTAAAATTTCACTTAGATTTATAATGTTACAGTAATTAACTAATGCACTGTAATTTATTTTGCAGCATCCTGAACAGGTTTTTCCAAAACAAAGAGGTAAGTTTGCTCAAGAATGAATGGGCAGGTCCTCTTTTACTGTAGTGTTACATTACATATTCGCAGCCACCCACGTCTGAGGGGGACACGCCGTGTCATGGCACTTTTGAGGTTGGTCAGTGATAGTTCATAACCAGCAATAAATGACTAAAATTTACAAATTAGTTCTTTTTAATTAAATAATATTACAGTTCGATCAGGTGAAAGTTTATGCCTATACTAATGTCACACTTGTTTATTTGCATTCTGATAATGCCTTTTGATGAAGAGTCTGATGCGTATCTGCTGGAAACTAATTCGCCTTTATTTGAAAATGGAAAATTTTTCTTCATTTCGGAAGCGTATTTTCAGCGAGTATAGACCCCTCCCCTTCGTCCCTTATTAATATAATTCCATTGTCTTTTGTCTTGCGTTGTTTCCTATAAGCAGTTAGCCATCATTCTTGTCTGGCCTTCTGTTTTCTCTGGCATTTTCTTTTTATCTCTTTAACTGTGTAAAATTAGATTTTGAAGAAAACATACAGCAGGCTTTAAGGTTGCCAGGAAATAATATATTTACTGTTTTCCAGTTTACATTAAAAGCCTGTTAGCCGGCTTTACTACTTTTTAAAGGTGGCTCAGTGGGTTAAGCCTTGGACTCTTGATCTCAACTCAAGTGTTGATCTTAAGGTCATGAGTTCAAGCCCCACACTGGGCTCCATGCGGGGCACTGAGCCTACTTAAAAATATATTTTTTTTGTACTAAAGTACTAAAGCTCAAAATTACTTCTTAAAAAACACTCAGTGTAAATTTATGTTGATTCATCAGTCTTTTACTATAACCCTAGGTGGTTTTTTTCTTTGAGTAGGTATCTGTTTCTCCCTGTTTTTTTTGTTTTGTTTTTTTGTTTTTGCATAACCCTGCTGTCCCTGACACATCATCATAGTTTTTTAGTTTTGGTTTCCTCACAGTGGAACTAAGAACTTAAAGAAAGTTTCTAAGAAATCTGAATGCAGAATATTTCTCTATTTCTATAGATTTTTCCTCTAACCACACTGAAGCGGAACAAACTTTTATTAGTAACTTGCCTTTCAGTTTTTCTAAAGCATTCAACTTCGTTTCATAGCAGCAAAAATTATCTTTTCTGTTTCCACTCACATGTCATCTGCTTCCTTAATTCATGTTATCACAGAAATAAGTACAGTTGTAATAAACAGGTTGGGAATGGACACAGCTGACTCTTAGTAAGCATGTAACTCTACAGCAAAGATCCAGAGTTTTCATAGAAGAGAGCCTTGTAGCCACGGATGCTGATTGTCCAGGCTGCATTACTGAGTATCTTTTAGAGTTGATTCAGTAAAGATTGCTGAGAGAGCAGGTATTTCACTGAAAAATGTATTGGTTTTGCACTGATATTTCTCCTGAGTCGTAACCTGTGTTCAGAGCTAGCACATTTTTTTTTTTAAAGATTTTTATCTTTAAAAGAGAGAGAGCGAGCGAGAGAAAGAGCATAAGCAGGGGCAGAGGGAGAAGCAGACTTCCTGCCGAGCAGGGAGGCTGATGTGATGCTGCGTCCCAGGACCCTGGGACCCTGACCCCAGCCGAAGGCAGACGCTAACTGACTTAGCCACCCAGGCGCCCCCAGAGTCACGCATTCTTTCATTCTCCTGCTCCATTTTGCTCTTTGAAATGGTAACTTTGATTTTGAATCTTGTTATAAAAATTAGGGATCCTTATATAAATACCTTGCTTTTATATTTCCTCGTTTCTTTGACATAGTTGATTATAAACTATAACATCGTTTCAGTTGTAGATCTTAGGGAGATAAGAAATGAAGGCTGTGTTACGAGTTCACATTAGTTCTAAAGGTGCAGCTCAGGTTTATCAAAATAAAACTATATGTAAGACACAGAAACTTAATGGCTTTTCTGTAAATGTGGTAACTGATTTTTTATTTTATGTTTAGTGGCTTCTCTATTTTTCAGCTTCATGGGCTCCTCACTTACATGCCTTATCTCTTTGTCTTTTTTCTCTCTGCATCTCATATATCTGCCCCTCTGAAACTGTTTCTTTCAAATCATACCAGTTTCTCAGTATTAGCAGGTTATTATTACAGGGGCGCCTGGGTGGCTCAGTCATTAAGCGTTTGCCTTCAGCTTTGGTCATGATCCCGGGGTCCTGGGATCGAGCCCTACATCGGGCTCCCTGCTCAGCAGGAGGCCTCTTTCTCTCTCCCACTCATTCTGCTTGTGTTCCATCTCTCACTGTGTCTCTGTCTGTGAAATAAATAAATAAAATCTTAAAAAAAAAAGTTTGGTATTACAATCAGCTGGAATTTAACAACTGAAACCTCAAGACAACCCTGCAGAATACTCCTGTTATCTTGGAACTATGTCAGTATTCGTAGGGTTTTATTACATACTGCTGTTAACTATATTTAGACAGGATTCCTTTAGAATTACCAAAATATTTTTGCCACCTACCTACCAATCTTGCTGCACTTTGTAAACATAAGACAAACTAATTTTTTTTTAAGGTTTTATTTATTTATTTGACAGAGAAACAGCGAGAGAGGGAACACAAGCAGGGGGAGTTAAAGAGGGAGAGGCAGGCTTCCCACTGAGCAGAGAGCCCAATGCGGGGCACAATCCCAGGACATTGGGATCATGACCTGAGCCAAAAGCAGTTGCTTAACAACTAAGTCACCCAGGCGCCTAATTTTTTATATTAAAAAATGTCAGTGAAATTTAGATTTGAATAGATAATGATGCTTGTAAAGTGCCACCACTTCCTTTATTAAAAGATGGGAGCTTCCAGATTGAGTTAACATAAAAATCCTGCTCTACTGTCTAAGACAAGTGATAAAAATATCGGAAAAACAAAAATGTATGCCAGATTGATGACAGACGCAAGGAATAGCACCTAACACTAGATGAAATGGATTCCACGGGGGTCGAGGAGTGGTTCGATGAGACAAGAATGTTAATTGATATTGATAGAATCTAATATCCTTTAAGTGGATTTGACGACCATGAACCTTTTTGTACCATGCATTTAGCCTTGAAATGTTCATAGCAAAAGCTGTTAACTAAGGCTCTAAAGAATTCGAATAACACAGCATGATTTTATAGCTAAGTACAAAGTATACATTTTTGTATATGCAAGTACAAAGTACAAAATGTATTCTTTGTACATGCAAGTACAAAGAATACATTTTTCTATCTGGATGCTAATGGAATATTAATAGTTATGATGTAATAGGTCAGAGAAAACCTAACAAATTCCAAAAAATAGAAATTATATAGGTTAGATCTTCCGACTGCAAATCACTAGAACCGTAAAACTGTTGGATTAAAGAGGAAATCGGAATTGAAATTACAGATTATTTAGAAATGTAGAAAGAGGAGAACAGTTGATACCAAACCCTACCGGATATAGACAGGTGTTACACAGAGGCAGATGTATTTAATAGACATGAACAGAGACTGTAGAAATAAATGAACTCAGTATTCATTTCAAGAAGGTAGGAAAGGAACAAAATTGATGAATGAAGAAATTTTAGAGAAGAGATAGGCTAAATGAAGCCAACTAGTTCTTCAAAAAAGCTGATGAAATTGATCAGCTTCTGGCAAGTCTGGTCAAGGGAATAAAAGCATAAAAGGCAATATTAATCATTTTAATACTCAAAAGATATTTTTATTATTTCTTTAAAGGCTTTATTTATTTATTTGACAGAGAGAGACTCAGCGAGAGAGGCCACACAAGCAGGGGGAGTGGGAGAGGGAGAAGCAGGCTTCCCGTGGAGCAGGGAGCCTGATGTGGGGCTTGATCCCAGGACTCTGGGATCATGACTTGAGCCGAAGGCAGATGCTCAACGACTGAGCCACCCAGGCACACTTTCAGAGGAGATTTTTAAAGTGAGGGTTGTTATAGGTAGTTTTATTCTAATTAATTTGAAAAAAATCCTAATTAATAACTAGTATTTATTGAAACTTAGAGTAGGCAAGGCACAGTTCTAAGTAGTGTACGTATTTACTCAATAGTCTTCACAACAGTTTTATTGAGTAGATACTTCATGTTCCACATTTTACAGATAAGGAATTAAAAACCTGGAGTGTAATCTACCAAAAACACCCAGCTAGGAAGTGGCTGAGGCAGAAGGGGAGGAGTTAAGATGGTGGGGGAGTATCTTGCCTCATCCCTCGAACACAGCTAGATGAATATCAGATCCTTCTGAACACCAAAGAAATCAATCTGACTGAGAGTGAGAGAGAACAGAGCTGTAAGTCTACAAGGAAGTGGCTGAAGCAGGATGTAGGTCGGCCCTGACCGTCTCCACTGCAAAGTACTGCCACACTTCCCTGACTCTCAAACAGGTAGTAATTGTTTTAGGGGGAGTACTGGTTAGACTGAAAGCTGGAGAAGTCAAAGGTAATCAGAGAGGCACCAGGCCCAGAGGTTCTGTCAGTGAGTTCTATCATACTTGAAAAAGCTTGAACTTTTATATTATGTGAACTATTGCAGAGCAGAAAAATAAAAAAACCTTCAGGTTCACTTTAAAGGCTCAGTTACTAGATCTGGACATGAATTGCATAAAAACCTATAGTCTGTTCTCACTCAGTAAATTGATAGAAAACCAAATAAAGCATTATATTAAGAGAATATACCAGAGGATCTTTTTACCCCCACGAACATAAGGATGGCTTAACATTAGGAATTTTAATGTGTTATTTGAGTCAGGGAATAAATATTTTCATAGATGAAAAAAAGGTCCTGCACTTATTTTTTGATGAAACTCTTAAATTAGAACTAAAAAGAAACTTCATTAGTTTGAGAAAAACTATTCATGAGAAACAGAAACACATTAAATTAAAATACATACCACTTGGTTATTTTACCTTAAGTTCAGAATAAGCTAAGTATGCCTGCATTTGCCTCTTGTATTCAGTATTCTTTTGAAAGGCTTAACCAGTGCGATTAAAAAAGGCACGGAGGTTAGGAATAAGTCAGTTATTATTCACAGATGTTACGATTGCCCACCTAGAAAATATGAACGACAAATTAAAAACTATTAGAATTATAGTAAATATCATTAAATATTAAAAATATTCAAACTATGAATTGTTCTAATTTTTTTCAAATGGTACTCTTTTTTTTTAAGATTTTTATTTTAGAGCACATTCGAGAGAGCGTGAGAGCAGGGAGTGGGGTGGGGAGAATAGCAGAGTGGGAGGGAGACGAAGGAGGGATCTCAAGCAGACTCGATGCTAAGCGTGACTTGGGGCTCTATCTCCTGACCCTGAGATCATGACCTGAGCTGAAATCAAGAGTCGATGTTTAACCGAATGAGCCACCAACACACCCTTTATGTGGTGCTCTTTTTTTTTTTTCTTAAGTGGTACTCTTATAAAAACATGCCGCAGTATAGGTGAAGGGCAAAGTGCTAATCGTGCAGCGATGATACGAGCATCCCGCCAGTGGATAATGTAGCGGCCAAACCTACACGAGTCGGCATGGCATGGAGCGTAATGATGGTCTGAGCAACGGCATGGTCACACTGCTAACAGATTGTGGTTTCTCTCTGCCTCTATGTATTGTGGTGGACAGGAACTGTTTTAAAATCATTGAATTGCAGCTTTCCAAGTGCATATCTACGTACACATAGAAAAGTACGTATCTGGGTGTATTCTATTTTTTCTACAGTTCTTTGTATACACTTACTCATCTTTGTTCTAATTTTACATCTATAATTAAATTATTAAACTCCTTTTGGTGAAGTTTCCCTTGTCATCTCTTAGTGGGAGCTCATTTTCTAGTAGATTCTTCAAAGAGGTCTCATAGATTACAAAATTTCATGAGCACTTACGCGTTTAACATTATTTTCCTGTAGCCTCGATACTTGAAGGACAGCCAGACTGGAGGAAAAATATCTTTGGTTTACACTTTGTTTTCTTGAGTTTCTTGAAAGTGCTGCACTATTGTTGTCTTGCTTTGTCTGTTGTTTTTGAGAAGTCTCAGATCAGCCCAGTTACTCTTTCTTTATAAGGCATTTAATCTTTTTCCCTGGTGGTCCTAGGGGTTCTTTATCTTTGTTTGGTAGCTTTGTGAAAGTATGACATTGAGTTGATTATTAAGGGTTAGCTTACTGTGCTGCCCATGAGCTCTTTTGATTTTGTAGATTTGAGCCCTTTATATCCAGAAAGGTTTTTTTTTTTTAAATAGTTATAAATATTAGTACTGTTCCACTTTTTGTTTTGCCCCTTGGGACTCCAGTTATGTAAATGTTATGCCTTCTTTGGTTGTTTTCCACATCAATCGCAGTCTGTCTCTTTGACTCATCTTCATTTTTTTTCTTGGTCTCATTTTCATTTTCTTGATTGTTTTTCTACTTTTTCTCCAGTTGTCCTTTATTATGTTTTTAATTTATTCTTTGGATAATTTACAAGTCAGTCTACATTTCTGATGATTTTAGCTGTTTTCCTATTTCTTCCCTGAGTTCAATCATGTTGTTTCATTTCTTTTCGTTTTTTTTGTCCATTATGAGCTCATATTTTCAAGATTTGATTCGAAGTGTTCTCCAGTAAACTCAGACACTTGTTTGAAAATATTTAATTCAGTTTGGAATGTTGCATTTCACTTTCCTTCTGTTTGTCATTGGCTTTGCTAAGAATGATTTTCTTCAGCTGGTTTGCTAAGAATGATTTTCTTCAGCTGGATTTTCTTTATTTTTGTTGCAGTCTTAAAAAAATAAATGGAAATAGGCGTCCACATTTCTGTGGACAGAAGTGTCCTTTTTTTTTTTTTTTAAGATTGACCTATTTATTTTAGAGAGAGAGAGAATGAGCACAGGCAGAAGGAGTAGGGTGAGGGAGAGAAGCATCTCAGGCAGACTCTGCACTTAGAGTGGAGCCCAACATAGGCCTTGATCCCACGACCCTGAGACAGTGACCTGAACTGAAACCAAGAGCTGGCTGAGCCACCCAGGGGCCCCGGAAGTGTCCTATATTTTAATCCATTCAATGGAATTTTTAAAAAATGGAGTGTATCCAGAACATGATGGAATTGGGTGAAGACTTAAAAGTTCATTATGATTTTGGAATTAAGAAATTTCCATTCTAGAATTGAATTAAAGTGGCTAGTTGAGGGATAAATATACAGCTATCAAATAATGGATAATATTATGTCCTTAAGTCACAAAAAAATGAAAAGGACAAAGATCAATAAATTATAAATTTCAAAACTTCTCTTTGGAAAAAAGACAGTATAAATTTAAAAAGCAAGCATCAGGGGTACCTGGATGGCTCAGTCAGTTAAGGATCCGACAAAACAGGCAATTTGTAAATGAAAATACAAGTAACCAGTACACATGGGAATTTATCCGATCAGAAACAATGTTTTATAAAACAGTGATAGATCATTATCACTTATCAGATTAGAAATTGTAAATATAATATGTCAGCAAAAAAAGAGGAACAGTCTAAATGTTTACTAATTAGGATAGCTAACTAAACTGTCAGAGAACCCTACTGTGTAGTAATATACTGACAGTCAAGAGAGAGAGAGTTCCAGGGGCTCGGTCTTGGTTCAGAGGAACAGCTCTTGATTTTGGCTCGGGTCATGATCTCAGGGTTGTGAAATTGAACCTTGTGTCACTGGAGCCTGTTTAAAACTCTCTCTCCCTCTCCCTTTACCCCTACTCCTCCCTCCTCACTCACACATGTTCCTTCTCTCTCCTCCCTCTCTATCCCTCCCCAACTTGAAAGGTAGAAAAAGGCAGTTCCAGTTGTATTAGTACAAATGAGACACACTGTTGGGTGAGAAAAGGAAGTGAAAATGGTGTAGTGTTGTCTTAGTCCATTCAGGTTACCATACACTGGGTGGCTTACAAACCAAAGACGTTTATTTCTCCTCGTTCTGGAGGCTGGAAAGTCCAGAACCAAGATGCCAGGTGAGAGCCTACTTCCTGGTTTCTAGACCTCTGTCATTCCCTGTGCCCTCACATGGCAAAGGGACCCGGGATCTCGGGGGTTCCCTCTGTGAGGTCACTCATCCTGTTTATGAGGGCTTTGCCCTTATGACCTGATCACCTCCCAGAGGCCCCACACCAAAATACCAGCACATTGAGGATTAGGCTTCAACATGAATTTTGGGGGCAGGGGAAGACAAATAGTCTATAGGAAGTATGTAGTGTAAATACAGCTTAACGCCATTTGTGGTTTAAAAAAAACAAAAACAAAACATACAGACAGTCCTCTGGTAGACATAGGTAAATGTACTGAAAGAGTCTAGAACAATTAACTTCAGCTTTGCCTCTGGCAAGGGAATTCTAATATTTAATCTTTATAAAAAGAATGAACAAAAGAAATGTTCAGAGGGAAATGTAGAGCATTGTGAATGTGTAGTAGAAAAGAAGATCTAAAAATCACTTATCTAAGCTTCCATCTTAGGAAATTAGACAAAGAAGAGCTAATTAAATCTAAAGTAAGTAGAAGAAAAAATGGTAAAAATTACAGCAAAAGTCAGTGAAGTTGAAAACAGGAAATCAGTGGAGGAAATCAACAAAAACTGGTTCTTAGATAATAGATTTTAGACATAAGTTTTATTTTATCAATAAAATCGATGAGCCTTTAGTCAGGCTACGTGAAAGAAAGGAGCATGGACAGATTACTGGCACCAGAGAGGAAAGAGAGGGTACCGCTAGAGATCAGGGACCTTAGAAGGGTAATCAGGGAATGCTGTGGAGGCACACTTCTATGCCTACAGTTGTGGTGACCTGCATGAAATGGACCAGTTCCTTGTAGGTTAGATACAATCTGCCAGAACTTACACCAGAAGTAGACAGTTTGAATAGGCCTATATCAGTGAAAGAAATTGAATCAGTAATTAATAACCCAGAAGACCTGGGGTGTGGCTGTGGCTTTTTATATACAACACCGAAGGAGAAGGTAGATTTCATTAAAATTCAAATTTTCTGCTATGAGAAAGACACTGTCAAGAGAATGAAAAGACAAACCACATATTATAGAAAGTATTTGGAAAAAACACATTTGATAAAGGGCTGTTATCCAAAATATACAAAGAACTCTTAAACTCAAAAGTAAGAAAACCAATGGCCCAGTTGAAAAATTGGCCAAAGTTTTTAATAGATAACAGAGAAGATATATACAAGGTAAATATATGAAAAGGTGCTTCACATCAGGGAAAGGCCCGTTAAAGCAACAGCGAGATACCACTACACACCTGTTAGAGCGGCCAAAATCCACGACACGGACACACCACCAGGCTGTGCCAAGGACGATGAGCGACAGGAACTCTCGTTCATCACTGATGGAAAGGCAGAACTCGGACAGTCACTTTGGAAGAGAGTTTGGCAGTGTCTTACAAAACTAAACACACTCTTCCTATGCGATCCAGCACTTGTGTTCTTTGGCATTTATCCAGAGCGGTTAAAGACATAAGTCCACACAGAAACCTGCAGATGGATGTTTATAGCAGCTTGATTCGTAATTGCCCAAACGTGAAAGTTACCAAGATGTCCTTCCATATTTGAATGGGTAATTAAATGCGGTACGTAGAGACGATGGAATATCTTTTAGCACTAAAAAGAAAGGTGCTATCAAGCCATGAGAAGACATGGAGGAGACTTAAACGACAATGTCCAAGAGAAAGAAGCCAGTCTGAAAAGGCTCCCTACTGTATGGTTCTACGGATATGACATCCTGGACAAGCTAAACTGTGGGAACAGTGGAAAGGTCAGTGGCTGCCTGGGGTTAAGCAGACTAGGTGGAGTACAGAGGATCCTTAGGGCACTGAAACTGCTCTGTATGATACAGTGGTGGGTCCAAGCCCACCGAGTGTACAAGAGTGAAACCTGATGTTGACTTAGGGTGATAATGATGTGACGGAGAGAGTAGGTTCGTCGTTTGTAACAAAGATACCACACTGTCACGGGATGTTTTATAATGGAGGTGGCTATGCATATTTGGGGGCAAAGATAGTACATGGGGGATCTCTACCTTCCTCTCATAAAAAGTCCGTTGAAAAAAGAGTGAAAGAAGGGTATATTGCATAAAGTTAATTTTATAGAAAACATAGTTAAATGAGGGGGGTAGTATCAAGAACAAAAACTACAGATAAAACTTAGAAAAATATGCAAGAGGTTTTATGTAGAAGGTTATGTAGTAAGCATGAAAATTATAAAATTATGAAGCTCATAGGTGAAAGTCTAAATAGGTAGAGAAAAGATTTCATGTTCCTGTAAAGAAAGATATTGGAAAGTTACTTCCTTAAAAATTACTAGCAAACGTGATATAATTTTTTTCTAAAGATTTTATTTATTTATTTGACACAAAGAGACAAAGACACAGCTAGAGAAGAAACACAAGCAGGGGGAGTAGGAGAGGGAGAAGCAGGGAGCCCGATGCGGGGCTCGATCCCAGGACTCTGGGATCATGACCTGCGACTGAGCCAGCCAGGCGCCCCTTAACGTAATATAATTTTACTCAAAATCCCAGTAGGACTTTTGGGACATATTTATAAACTTTATTTGAAAGAGTAAATGTGCAAGAAGCAGAGAGAATTTTTAAAGCAGAAGTAAGGGTAATGTAGGAACCTTACCCCACCAGCTATCAAAACGCAGCAGAAGCTTATTTTAATCAAGAGGGCAGTACTCTGACAGACCAGAGGACCAGATGAGAGCATCAGCATGTTTGTTCATGGCCTGTTTTGTGAATTCTAAGATAGTTATTCAGTTTTTAACGTTTTTGACAATAGGATTCATCCCACAATTAATGTAAACCATGATGATCAGCATTTTTCCTTCCTTCTTCGTGTAAGATACGTGATGGGGCATCTGAAAATCTGTGACATCGTAGATCGAATGAAATATTATGAAATCCAGTATATACACACACTTCTATATACTCACATACACATGAAATGAGACCCACTCAAAAACCCCTCCCAAGTTTTACAGTAGAGTCTTATCTGCAGCATTGATATTTGTCTTTCTTAGGCGTTTTCTGAGTGTTTTAATGATGCATACAGTGCAAGTGGATTGTATAGTGAAGTTAGAAATGTTGGAAAATATGCAGGATTTCCTGAAGTCTGTGAAAATGATGTTGCAAAAGTATTTAACTTATCCCCAGCCTTTGGCATGTAAGAATCTGGTTTTCTTTTTCAAGCTAAAATCCATGTCAAGACTTCCCTTTATCATTTATTATGAAATTTCAATCTTTGTTTTAATATATTTACTTAAAGTGGCCAGTGTGTTATGTCAATTATCCTCAGAAACAGAAATATCCTATTTATTGTACAGGTGGTATTTCAACACAAGAATGTAGTGGAGCATCTGGATGACACAGTCAGTTAAGTGTCAGACTCTTGGTTTTGGCTCAGTTTATCTTAGGTTCATGAGATTAAGCCCCACTTTGGGCTCCTTGCTTGGTGTGGAGTCTGCTTAAAATTTGCTCTCCTCCCTTTGCCTCTCCCCCTGCTTGTGTTTGCTTGAGGGTGTGCTCGCGCGCGCTCTCTCTCTCTCTCTCTCTCTCTCTCTCTCTCTCTCAAATTAATTTTAAAATACAAAGATTGACTCAACAGAAGAGTGTCAGAAAACTGATGGGATAAAGACTGTCTTTGCTGGACAAGGTAATAACTTGGATTTCTGCCCGATGAACATAGATTTCAAATAGATGAAATTTCTGAACCTGGAAAAAAATTAAAGTTCCAGAAGAAAATATAGGAAAATAGTTTTTAGAAAGCCCAAAGTCTTAAACCATGCTCTCTCCATAGGAGTGATGTTGTCCCTGAGCGGGCATAAATAGATTCATAGGAGGTGAGAAAAGTCTGAGCTGTTAGAATGTTTATGGCCCTCCAAATGACCACTGTATACATCAACAGATCTACAGTATATTTGTGGTATTGAAGATTCAGGGGGAGGAAGGCAGTTAGGGGAAAATATGTCCAACAAGGCTCCTTAGTAGGGGTGATAGAAACAGCCATAGAGGAAAGTCACAGGTTTTAAACTTCTTTACTATAAAAGATACTGCAAACCAAATTAAAAGGTGGGTGACAAAGGATTTCAACACATTAAGGCTGTCTGTGTTTGTGTCACATACCCTCCCCATGTTGGGGGGGAGATAAAGCACTTCATTTCTTTAAAAAAAAAAAAAATGCTTTCTCTAAAAAAAATTTTTTTTTTTAAGTGAATGATAGATTGGAAGAAAAGAGTTTTCAATTTCTGTAACTGACGGAGGAGTGTACCTGTAACGTACTGAAATTCCCACAGATGGTTAACTGAGAAACTGCTCAGTGGAAATAAGGGCAAAGGATGTGGAGTCAGGTCTGGTTTATTTACTACAGTGACTCCATTCCTCTGTTTGGTGTTTATTAGATGTGAATGCCCATCTGTATTTCAAAAGGAATTACACATAACACCTTGTGGGGGCTCCTTCTGTTTTAGACATTTGAAAACTCAGAGGTATGTCAGCACAGAGTTGGAACAAATAATGTGGCATGGAAAAATCCATTTAGTTTTTTTCTTTGTTGTATTATGCCTTTTCCCAATTTCTTGAATGTACAACATCATTGAGTTCATCAGTTTCCCTTTTTAAGAATATGGCAGCGTGTTGTCTTTATAGCTAAACCTCAAATTTTTTCTTCTAACAAGCTGATTTTTGCTATTTTATGTGTGTTTATTTAAAACAAGTTTTAGAAATTCTCATGATGAAATATACAGGAATATTTTATCAGATACAGACATTATTTTATGTTAATGAGTGTGGAATATCCTAAATAGTTTACAGCACGTTGAACATGCTGAACTAAATACTAAAACTCTGAGTATCAATGCTGTTTTGTCATTTTAAAAGTTAATAAGAACTGTAGACATGTCTCCTGACTTCAGTTAAATATACCTATAAATATTTATTTTTGTTTATTTGTTTTCATCTGGCTTTTTATTAGCAATCCAGTGGGGAGAAGATGGCCGTCCATTTCATTTTCTCTTTTATACCGGCAAACAGTCATATTATTCGTTAATGCATGTAAGTATATTACACCAATGATTAATAATATGAACTGTAAGCAAAGTGATTGCACCAGAGATCTTGCTCGGCTTCAGGATTTACCTAGCATGTTTCATGTTGAACAAAACCAAGACCTCTAGAGGTAATGCAGTGTGTCCAAAGACTATATTTTATAATTCATTTATACTAAAGGTAAATAAACACCATTGAATTGATACCCGGATGTTTGGCCTTGAAATGCTGGTGCTTACAAATTGAGATCGTTTTGGGAGGTCGGTGCTCGGCTCAGTAATAATGCACGGATGTGCGTGGGCAGTGAGGCTGCTGTGGGGCTGAAAGGCACTTACCATGGAGAGAGTCAGATTGCTGTCTGTACTTGTTTATTCATAGACAGGTTTTGCCTTTCAGAGGCGAATGCGGTGTTAAGGAGTCTAGAATCTGTGCCTCCAAAAGACCTAAGAAGTGATTTTATTACACTTGGACTTGCAACTGCGTTGGAGCATACTGGGAACAGCTTTTTTGTTGTGTCAGAGCTCTTAAGTGCTTGATAGCCTGCAAATTTGGGTGTTCCCTAGGGTACCATGAATACAGTGGCTGGATGCTTGTACCCAGCTTTGGATAACAGAACCCATTTTGCTTTAAGAACACGGTGTCAAGTTTTATTTTGTTCATTATATGAGTTTTAAAAATTGCAAAAACATCCACTGGGCTTCCCCGGCCTCAGTCGGCTTTCAGGTCGCTTGAGGCCCAGGCACACATTCACTCGGCTCTTTTAGAACTCCGGTGTTTCTTCGTGCTCCACAGACCCAAAGGACAGAATCCCCACTTGTCAGGCACATTTATTTCTTGGGGAAAAAAAAAGAAAACCCTCTTTTCGCTTTTTGTTGACCTTGGGCAAATGAGCTTCTTGCCCTGGCAGAAATGAAATGAATGATAAATGTAGAGTGTGTCTTTGCTGACTAATGGAGCGGCGGCTGGCCCTCTCCGCCCAGCTTCTCCTGCAGCCCGAGGCCGCCCGAGGCCCCCTGCTGTTCATTTAAATAGGTATGTCAAATCTGCCTCCCAACGCCGCCGGTTTGATCTGTGGTAATATTTGTGAAGGTTCCATATGGACTCGAGCCCCCTGCAGTGCTAAGAAATAATGTACAACGCTTCATGGTGCAGACGCAAATTTTCTCTGAAAAGGGATGCGGTGCCGGCGTTTTAGCTGTCGGAGGGGATGATGGAGCTGACGCGCGAGGCCTGTCAACTTGTTACACGGATGGGCTGCACACGGCGGAGCTGTGCAAAATCTGTGCCTTTTAACTTTCCTACTTAATCACGGTTGTAGCATTGCCTTTAGACTCTATGCTACATTAATTCTCTTCCTGCCTTCTGCCTTTCATCCCGAGTTTCACGGACAAAAGTAAAGCGTGCAGGTCTGGTAGGGGAGCCTTATCTAGCAGCTGTCAGCTGACAAGCCATTTGCATTTGTTTGGGCTGAAACTGAGCAACCCAAGGGCAAGATATTTTGTTGCATTCCATCATAATGAAGAAATTACACATCGTAGAAGGGGATCGGGGCTGGCTTCTGTGTTTTAGGAAGGTGCTGCACGAGGAACCCCCCCGTTCAGTGGGTAGAATACTACCGGACTCTGAAAATGTCAGATTACAACTGATTAATAAAGGGTTTGGTGGGTTTTTTGTTCTGTTTTTTTTTTTTTTCTTTTTCCTTTTTAAGTGATATAGTTTCTGTTCCATAGACCAGAGTTCTTTGGGCTTTTCTGTTTCAGTTCAACGCAGTGATTTGATTGAGGTCAGTTCATTGTGGGGGGTCTGGACTCCCCAGGCACGTGTGGCTGAGCCGTTGTGTTGCTCATCACAACGGTTCACATGTGTGAGGTACAGGTCGTTTGGTTTAACTTGAGCGTGTTCATTCAGACAGTTAATAAAACGTTGTATTTCTAAAACTTCTTTTCATGGGATCTTAAAGTAAATTTTATGTGTGGAAGAAAGGACAAATGCTTCCCCAGTAATATGCCCATCAGCGTCCTGTGTGGCCAGTGTTACCAAAAGCTGTAGTCGTGCCAGCCTCATCTCCTAGATCGTGCCCGTGAGCGTCCTCCTAGAGACTCTCTGTTACTCTGAAATGCTGTGTGACTGTCCTCTGGCCAGTTTACGGAAGTGGTTTTGTGGGGAAGTCAGGCATTGGGTATAAAGAAAAAAGACAAAACTTGAAACCCCTTCATGTGTTCATTCCTTTGTTCTGCTTTCTCTTGGGGGGTGGGGGGCTCAGATGCTGTTGCATCCTGTGGGAGAGTTGACCCCACCCCTGCAAGGAGTCGGCCCCTGAAGACGATGGCAGGCCTTAAAACACTTGGAAATGTATCTTTGTTGTTGCCGTTTCTTATGATACAGTTTCTTACCATGTGACAGGGTAAAAAGACCCTAAGCCAAACTAGGTTTTTTTCGTTAGCCAACTGTAATTTTGTGAAGCATGGTACTCATGGGCCAAGCATTTTGACAGACAGACAGACAGACAGACAGACCCCAGAGATACTCCAGCGTGTGTGGAGTTCTGCCCCGGAGACCTTTCTGACATCAATTAACCTTTTTGTCTCCTGCAGTAATGCCGATTCCTCTTTTTAGTATTTGGTCACTGTTTGAGTAACAGGCTGATGTATTAACTCACAGCAGCTAATACAAGAGAGTCCCGACCTGGCTTACACTTAACGATAACATCCAGGGCTTTAGTGAACACTGTTTCCAGTTGGCCTGTCATCAGTCCATCCGGTCTTTGTGGAGAGGCAGGGCGGTTTTGGGGAAGAAAGAAGCAATTTGTTGTTCCTGCCCAGAAGCGAAGCATTTAGCGGAGTGGAGGAAACGTGGTGATCCGTGGTGATCCGCGGCGGTCTCAGACTTTGTAAATGTGTCACTTTCCAAAGGTTGTTGCCACCTTCCTTGGGACTCCGTTTTTACTCTGGATACAATGTATGTCTTCAGGTTCCTGGGAAGGTCAATAAAAACCCATTTATTTTACACTGTAGTGAATATGGTATACATATGTAATGTAGAAAGTATTGGACGGTTCAACAAGTGGTGTCTTAAAGAGCAAAAAGTAGTTTAAGTAAAAAGAAGTAAGAGGCTTAAGGAGTTTCTCAAAGAATTGTTGACTGCCAAGGAGGGGGCTCCACGCTTGATGGCGCTGCCCGTCTGTCTCTTTTCTCACCCAAAGAGATGGCTTTCCATTTCCTTAATGGCCGTGTGACAGGTAGAACTTGTAGACTTTTCAGACGTGATTTAGAGTTTCAGTTCAGGGTTTCGGGAGCAAAAGGAACGAACAGAGGGAAAAAAGAGAAGTTTCTTGGAATAGCTGAGCCAAAGTGTAAAGGAGAGAGGCTAAATGTGTGTGCACAGGAAAGATCCTGCTGTGCCGTGGCACGGCCGAGCTCTGAACAGCCTCGGTGTAGAGGAGGGAGAAAACCGTGTGTGCGCAGCCGTCTGTCTGCCCTTGGGGGCTGCCGCCTGGTGGGGGCACTGGGGGTTACCCCTTGCCCACAGCAGCTGGAGCCCCACCGGGCCGGCCACGCTGGTGGTAAAAAAAATGTTAATTCAGGTTTACTCATTAATATAGACACATTCTTGAAAAATTTTTAAATCCACTCACTATAAGTGAGTTGAAAATTATTTAAAATTCATTGCACGAGGTGATTGTTTGACTCTGAAGTGGGAACCCTTTGTAAAATGTGATTCATAAAGTCTGGCCTTGTCCCCTGCAGCCTTTCCCAAAGTGTTTGCTAAGAAACACAGGTAATAAAATATCCTTCATCAAAAAGGTTCTGCTGCAAAGCGTGCTGGGCAGTGCTGCACCTCGAGTCCCAGGAACCCCAGCAGGAGCCGTGTGGTAGCGTGACAAAGTCCGGCAGCAGAGAAGCCTCTTGCAGTGACCCAGTGCTGCTCAGACATCGGGGCACGGAACCCTTGCTGCCCGGAGCCCCTTCTAACATTCCGTGAGACCGGTGCTTGGGAAGGGCCATACAGACATTGAAGAAATCAGTTATCGAATGCCTTAGGCGTATGTTGACATTTCGCACAAATTGTCACCCCAATTTCTATGATACGGTTATGCATCTCTTTTTAGATACAGTTTAATCTATAAACCTCATTTATATTTGAGGGCACATTTTACAGTAAACAATGGAATATTTTCAAAGTATTTCCGTAAATTGAAGGAATTGCATGGCCACAGCTGAGATCGGTACCCAAAAAAGTTTGAAATTAAGGAACAAGTAGATCATTATATATGACTTAACTGCTGAAATGAAAAGAAAAGGTTAAATTTGAAAGAAAACCGAGTAATTCTAATCCTGATGACATGTATAAACGGAATTCATTTGCCTTTGGAGAGAAGGCTGGCTTATTTAGAAATTCTCTGGTTTATTCTTTTTTTTTTTTTTTTTTTTTTAAATTTATTTATTTATTTGACAGAAACACAGCTAGAGAGGGAACACAAGCAGGGGGAGTGAGAGAGGGAGAAGAAGCAGGCTTCCCACCAAGCAGGGAGCCCGATGCGGGGCTCGATCCCGGGTCTGCGGGATCATGACCCGAGCTGAAGGCAGTCGCTCAACCAACTGAACCACCCAGACGCCCCTCTCTGGTTTATTCTAAATGACTTAAGTAACCTTCTGTGTTCGTGAAGCACAAGAACAGCAGCCCTAGACGTGGCTTCATTATATGAAGATCCCAGGCTCCCAATAAGCAAAAGTCCTGGGGACTTAGTGCCACAGAACTCTTAACGTAGTTTGCATCCTCTTTGTAGCCTTGTGGTGAGTATTTAAAACTTTTGCTTTAGTGCCTTATCTTTAAGAATGGAATTAAAACAGTGACCCTTCTTACAGTGAGGTATTTTGAAATAATATCCTTTAAAACTATGCAAAGTGCTGATTTTTAAAAAGCTACAAGGTAGTGCTCTCTGCCTGCTCTTGTAAGGCCATATATTTAGCCTCCTGTATTCACAAAGTGACAGCGGTATGTCACCTATAGCATTACATAAATAGCAGTAACCATGATAAGTGAATTCTACATTAGGTTTATTTCATTTTATTTCACTGTGTATGCCAGGAGCCAAAATAGGGAAGATGGTTACTTAGGAAATCTGATTTTCTGTGATTTTTTTTTCTTTTTTTTTTTTCTTTTTTGACAAACATATTTTAAGTCCATTACTTTCCTATTATTTAACTAGTATCCAAGATGATAGTTACTATGAGTTTATTGTATGCTTTGGGTGTCCAGATATAGTTGACTTTTCCTATACCACCCCCACAAGAAATTTTATTTGTTTACCCTTCCTCAAAATTGGAATTTCTACGTGATTACGATAGCCAGAACAGATTTGAGAAGGATACTAAAAAAATCATATTGCTCATGCTCTTGGAAGGGTTTTAGTTTAAGCATCCCTTTCCTGCAACCTGAGCATCTGGTATTTTCAAATTAGGCACCTTCTAAATTTGACTCATACATTATGGAAATCTGATGACATGAGGGGTGGATAGGCTTGCTTTGATTTTATGAAATATTAATCATAGCTGTGATTAATGATTCAGCATTTCACATCTGGGTTATTCCTGTCATATTTGAAAATTATACTATTAAATACAGTATATAAACTTAGTGTACGTGGGGTCACACTAATTCTCTAGTGTCCTTTAAAAATTAAGTGGAAAAAACTTAACAATAGACCAGAAGCTACCAGTGATAATCTGTGATGCTGACAGTTCCTGGCATATTTTATACCCTCAGGGATTTTTTGATGCAGGTTAGCACACATCTCTTCAGGGAGCTGAAGCTACAGAATCTACTTTCCATAGAGCTGTTGTCTCTAACTAACCAAGATCGAATCTCTAGAGTGGTTTTATTATATAGAAGAGGAAGGATAAATAGAAATGGTACACCAGTAAAATGTTTCGATTGTTAGACTTTCGAGTGCCATCCCTCCCCCCTGCTGTCATTTCTGGACCATTACTACAGGTCAGGCACTGCGCTAAGTACTTGATGCACGTTTTCCTATTTAAAGAAATGTAGGAAGTGACTTAATGAGAATTATGTAAATCGATAGATTACAACCATCAAAGTGTAAGTATCTACCGTAAAGGAATAGAATTTACCAGGTTTGAATTTGACATGTACTGTTCATGGGTGGTTTTCTCATAGTACACATTTTTTTCTGGTTATTTCACTTGCACTGTTAATAAATGATTATGGAGCTAAATATAACTGTGGAGTTTAATGGCAGAGTGAAAAAAAAAAGTAGGGAAGAGTAGGGACTTAAAAGTTGGTCCAAAGTCACTGTAAAATGATAATTTTAGCAGTCCACACATGACTCAAAATTTGATTATGGGGCAAGTTTATTCTTATTATGAATATTATTATTATTATTATTATTATTATTATTATTATTATTTTCTAGTTGCCATAGTTAGTCCAGAAATTAGCAGCCTTACAAACAGGAGAAGGCATCTTACTACTGTTGTTGGTGTTCTCTTGGATTCCTATCTCTTTTAGCTGTATTTGAAAGATAGCTGCATCTCTGGCTTCCATACCGTCGGAACGCCCAGACTCTGG
This sequence comes from Spilogale gracilis, assembly GCA_004023965.1. Classification (NCBI taxonomy): domain Eukaryota; kingdom Metazoa; phylum Chordata; class Mammalia; order Carnivora; family Mephitidae; genus Spilogale; species Spilogale gracilis. The sequence continues at coordinate 10,652 of PITA01003042.1, read as the reverse complement.
AGCAGACCAGAGAGACTGATGCCATTCCTTCGGCAGATCCCCAAGGAGTAGCAAGCAGTGTGGCTGGGGCCGACCTGCCGACAGCCGGGGGCCAGGTGCACAGAGAGATGCTGTGTGTGGCGTCTCTGTCTGCTTCTTGTGGGTTCTTGTTTCTTCCTTTATTTGTTCAAAGCATTTGAGAATTACTCTCTAGAAACAGGTGCGCAGAAATTGTTCTGATACGGCATCCAGTTGGAGTCATAACCCAGTACCTTAGCCTTTGAAACTACCGATTCTTGGGAGATAAATGGTAGGATTTGAAGTTGAGTAGCAGGCATACATACTACCCATGGCTGGTTCACATTCATTTTTGCTTTCTTGGGGGTAGTTCTTGTAGTTCTGCTGCTGCAGGCAATGGATTTGTACTTTGGCTATAGTTGTAGAGATTGTTAGACTTAATATGGACACGAGAATAGAATCGACTGAATTTGTCCCTTCGTTATATCACGTTGTACTAGACTCTTTGGTACTTCCGGTGTTTAGATCCGCGTGTCTGTGTGTGTAACCTGGGGTCATCATTAAAACAGATTAGCGGGCCCCACCCGAGACGTTCCTCATCCTAAAAAGTCTGGGTTGGGCCTGAGAAATCACAGTTTTAGACAGTCGTGCACTCATGCTCCTGCTGCTTCCCGGGGAACTTACCTTTACTGTTACCAGACTGGTGATGGTTTCACCTTGCTTGAGATCCTCGTGTATGCTGTGAACGAACGCACGCCGGTACAGAGACTGGTGCAAAGGGACACTTCCCCTTTTCCTCGAACAAGCTCTGTCAGCAACCTTGTGACACATATGGCGGCTTAAGCAGAGCCCACAGGAAGTTGCCCTTCCAAAATCCGAAATCATTAAGACTCTTTGGGATATGGATGGACGTGTCTACGGTAACAAGTTGTGTCTTCGTTATCTGACAGTAGCTGAGGATAGTGGGAGGTGTCATGAGCAGCAAGAAAAAAATGTCATTTATATCACCTCTGGCTCATCCTTTGAAAATGTCGACCCATTAGGTATCAGTATGGTAGATGATGTTAAAATATAAGTGAATACACACATATTGCCTGTGAGTCCTCAATGAAAATTCGTTCAGTCAGAAAACTGGGAGACAACTTGATGATTCTACTTTGGTAAACTCATTTCCTGGAAAATGTATTTTATTGATACTGTTCATTGCCAGATTATTGCATTTTACAAGTTCTAACAAAATGGCAGTTTTTCCCCCCTGTTTACATTACAATTTAACAAGTGACATACATTTACAGACTTCGTTGGAAAGTAGATTAATGGAAAGAAATCAAATAATAAAACAAATAGAAAACTTTTTAAGATACAGACTGGCATGGTGAAGACTTAAATATTATGTAGATATTGAATATTAAATGAGTAGTTCAGCTGTAAATACCATAACTTTGCTGGTTAATTCCTTGAATTTGAAGTGCATATTACAGTTTTTTTTAAACAGGATAATTTTTGGTCCTGTTTTTGGAACTTAAAGAAAGATAGTTTGTAGCTTTCTTTTGTGTTTACCAACTTCACTGGAGGGTTTTTTTTTTTTTTTTTTTTTTAGCGTTCTTTATAGAATAAATTTCCTACAGAGTTATTTCAAAATCAGTTCCTGTATGCTATTATGTATGATACTAAATTCTCATTGAAATTACATACCCTCCTTTAGTTTGTGTGAGAAATCGTGTAATTAAGAAGTATATTCAGTATTACATGCTGCGCAGCTAGATTGTGTGAGGAGGTCCCTTCTGAAATGAGGAATGCTCACAGGGAAAGTACGAAGTAGAAGTCGTAATGTACCATAGCTCTTATTTTAGCGTGTATATTTTATTTGCCACAGGAAGCATATGGAAAGCTACTAGAAGCAGAAAAACGTCAGAATCAGTTGCAAGCCAAAGGTCTATTTTCAGAAAATACTGAAACCAAGTAAGTTCTTCTCTCGCATTAAAATACATGAAAAATGTGAATGAAAACCATGCCACTTGTCATTGGTGGTATTTAGGTATACTTAAAGCCCACAGGTGTGTTCCCTGTTTCAGCATTGATCATTAAAGTTAGGGGTCAAAATAACAGGTGAGGTTTTTGTGAGTTTTGGGGAGGAAGTAGATATCACAGCTGTTGTTTTTATCTTCATTCCAGATTTATGTATTAAATGGCACTTACATTTGAAGATGAGGTCCTTGGAATTTTTGTTTATATAGCTGTCTATTTATTGAAATACCAAAAACAAGGCATGTAAGTGTTAAGGTTTGGAGTTGGTTGGACAGACAGTGATAGGTTAGATCTGTCAGCCTGGTCATTTTGGCCTGGTGCTTCACTTACTCCTTCTTATGCAGAAGACACAAGTCTTGTTGAAATTGTACATACCACCACTAGCTCTTTATTTGGACTTGTTTACTACGTTAGTCCGCTGGCGTGCCAACTCTGTGTCCATCGCTTCCCCTCTGAGGTATGTAATGAAAAATAAATGCAGTGTTTTGTTTTTTTTTTAAGATTTTATTTATTTATTCAATAGAAACACAGTGAGAAAGGGAACACAAGCAGGGGGAGTGAGAGAGGGAGAAGCAGGCTTCCTGCTAAGCAGGGAGCCCGATGCGGGGCTCAATCTCGGGTCTCCGGGATCATGACCCGAGCCGAAGGCAGTCACCCAACCAACTGAGCCACCCAGGCCCCCCTGCAGTGTTAATTTTAAGAAACTTGGTAACTTGGTGTATCAGGGAAGTTCCACAAGAGCGTGTTTAAGTCCTCCAACAAAACATTTGCTTGACTGGGTATCTTTTTCTAAAGTAGAGTGAGGGAATGAAGTAGCACTTCTCAAAAATAGTTTACTTGGGTGAAATTTTAATGCTCTGGAATACAAAAATTTGTTTCCTAATCAAGAATCGCTACTACACGTGGGAATCTTTTGTGATAGAACTCTAATTGCGTGGTTAATTTAAAAGAGAATATATGTGATATTTTAACAGAGACCTGATTGGCAGCAGATGGCTGATTAAGGAAGAACTAGAAGAAATGTTAGTGGAAAAACTGTCAGATCAAGATGTGAGTAATTAATCTTTTAAATTTAAGGGGACCTTGTACCGTAAGAATGTAGACAATTGCTGTATTTAGGATCATCACGGTAACGCCTCTCGGAGGCAGGTGTTCCTAAGACAGTTTCCTTTCTAAAACATATTTATAGTTAATTTCTGCCCAAGGGCCTTATTGCGGGCAGGAAGGTGACATGCCTGCTGTCCACGGCGCCCTTGGTGTCCTCTGCCAGCGGTTCTAGGGAAGCGTGGCAGATGTCATTTTTCATGTAAAGCAGAGAGCTAATTTTACACGCTAATATTGACAAGTGTAAAGGAGTTATCACAGGTGAAGTAGAAAGAGGAGTACATGGTTGCCGTCGTGCGGTCTGCTCCTCCCCGATGTACTTGTGTGCAGTATCGAGGAGGGCAGGATTTTTCATCTCGGAATCTGCGAAACCACCTATGTTAGAATCACTTAAAATGCAACCAGAGAAGTGGTTAGAAAATGCAGTTTGCTAAGATTTCAGAGCTTGCTCAGAATTTCCAGGGGTGTCTCCCAGGACTTCGTATTTTAAACCAGCTCCCCAGGTGAGTCTTAAAACCGTTATAAAATTTGGACTTTAGGTTTCAACTGGAGTGTTCTTTTGCTAAATGCTCTAATATATGCCAGTATTATCTGAGAAAATGTGATGGTTTTAAGTATGTTGATGTTCTAAATTTGGATTATTTCTAGAAGATTTGAGTGTAAGTCTCACAAATCGTTCCAAGAGCGTTTTTTTCTTCCATGGCACTGGCCAACATTGTTAGTACCTTGCCACCCGTGTTGATTTTAAGTCATGTGCTTAAATTGCCCTTTTTCTCATTTAACATATTGGAGAAATTAATGATTTGGAATGTTGTAATTTGCTTAACAAGGTGTCAGGCATTTGGTGAGTGGTAGATCTGGAGTTAATTTCTAATATCTTAACTGCCAAGTCCCTATTGCTGCATTTGGATCTAACTAAAAATATCTCTTTGCTTCTCACTGAACGTATCATTTCATTGTCTCCTGTGTTTTTTGGCTGCTTTGGTTTTTTTTTTTTAATAATACAAGTTCGGTTTTTGTTTTTTGGGGTTTTTTTGTTTTGTTTTTCCATTTTGAAAACATCCCAAGGACTTTTTTCAGAGGTGGGCAAACCAGGAAGGCAAAACAAATATATGCATTTTCCATACATACGCATAATGATATGTCTGTCTCATATACACAGACGGTAAATGTGTAGATGATAGTCTGCTGTACTTTGGTGGTACTGGGTAGCAGAGGAAATCCTGAAGCTGCTGGCTGGTACCAAAGTGAGGGAGGCGGGGAGGCGGGGACTCCTTCACCCTTAGCCCTAGCGCATCAGAAGGGCCGTGCCAGTGCCAGCCTTGCAGCTACCCTTCTGTACGTTCATCGTCAGCGTGCAGTGGAATTGAGAGAAGCACTGAGAGCAGAGGGCACAGACTTGGAAATGGAGGGGAAGAACAGAGCTGTGTCCGTCCAGGTACCACAGGTGGCAGAGTCTCTCGCCCTTACTTGGAAAATTCCCATTCCTCTCTTTTATTGCAACAGCACAGGAAGCAGTAATTGAAGCAGTCTTTTTAAACTTACCGTTGAGATATTTTCCACATTTCAAATTATTAATGGCAGATGTTCACGATAAAATCAGAGGCGACAAAGAGGAGTATGATTTTTAGGGTTGACAAAAACACAAATAAGGTTATCAAAAATTGGGTCTCACACTCCACATTAATCTCGAGTATTAGTTGTCTCCTTCTGCATAAACACTTTAGAATGATTACTCTGGCGGTCTAATTTTAAGGGGTTAATACCAAGTTGTTTACTTTCTAATCACATGTTCGAGAACTATTAAAAAAAATCCACAGTGTAGCAGGGATAATTTATTTCAAGAGGTTGCCCTTTAAGTCAAGTATCTCTTGAATTTTTAAATAGCTTGATTGTTCGGTTTTAAAGGAAATCATAAACATTAAAGTAACACAGCTTGAACAGCTAAAGATATATTTGCCAAATGTATTATGAAATATAATTTAAGAGGTACATTTTCTCAAAATCAGACTCTTCCCATTTTACTATACATAAGTTAACTGGAAATTATTTTTAAACCTCCTCTTGATCCAGCTAATAAAAGAGTAGAGATTACACTTGAAGATCATCTAAATATTTTTTGAAGATGCATTTAAATCTCAATTTCATGTAATTACAATACAGAGAAACTGACTTTTCTTTGCCTGGTAAGTCTCTCTTGTTTCTCAAAAGAAAAGATGGGGCACTGAGGGCTACGCAGGGGAAGTGTTGCCTCTGCATGCTGTTTTAAAAGCAGCATGAAGGTGCAGGAGTGTCATCCTGTCAGAATTCATCAAGACAAGCAACACTGGAAAGATCAGGTATACAGAAATAGAGAAAATTTAGCAAATGCAATTACGCCTGCATCTTCTAATGAATTTTTATTTCATTGTCCGCAGTATACACAGTTCGTCCAGCTGCTAGAGAGGTTATTGACGCTGCAGTGTGGCACTGGAGACGAATTTGTGCAGAGATTCCGTAGGAGTGTGGCGATTCAATCAAAAAAGCAGCTGATTGAACCTGTGCAGTATGACGAGCAAGGGATGGCCTTCAGCACCAGTGAAGGTAATGGCATTCCGTGGGGAGAAAACACGTCTCGTGAAGACGCAGAAACCACAGTTATTTTTACTTGCTGTCGCTCCCTGGTATTCAGTTGATTCACTTGGTTTTTTGCTGCTACTACACTGGATAGTCTAATTTTTAAGACTCTGTTGAAGTTTCAAAAAATCAGAACTTTGTGTCCCAAGAAAGAATGGGGGTAGGTATCTGCCCCATCTTGTTAACACTTCTTCTTTTTATAGATTTAATGTGAAATCTTTTTTTTATTTTCACATTTTCAACTGGCAGAAAGAAAATGTTTGTAATAAAGGTTACCCGTGTAAAATGAAAATGCTCAGGGAGGGCGCCTGGGTGGCTCAGTGGGTTAAGCCTCTGCCTTCAGCTCAGGTCGTGATCTCAGGGTCCTGGGATCGAGGCCCGCACCAGGTTCTCTGCTCGGCAGGAAGCCTGCTTCCTCCTCTCTCTCTGCCTGCCCCTCTGCCTACTTCTGATCTCTCTCTGTCAAATGAATAAGTAAAATCTTTAAGAAAAAAAAAAAAAAAGAAAAAATGCTCAGGGAATCTGCTTATCAGATACTGAAACTATGAAACGTGAAAACTTGAGGTCCTCATCCTCCCAGCTTCCTTGGAGCCACACGGACAATTCCTCATGACGCAGCTCTTCAGGTCTGACCTGTTCAATGGCACAGCTGCAACTCTTCACAATTGGACATTCTTCCTTTGGCATTTCAGCTCATGCTTTCAAAGCAATGGGACCTTCCTGAGGATTCTTTTCATTTCTACTAATTATATTTTATCATACTATTCATACATTTTTAAAAGTTCTATGATTAGATATATTCTTATATTAATAAATAGGAGTTACTTCATTGCCTGTTAAAACGAATTTTAGATCATCATGGTGTTCCTAAAGCGGAGTCGAGGAACAAAATTACCCCATAAGAAGCTCTATTACGTCGGTTATGGTGTAGTTGGCCACTTTTATTTTTGTTTTACTTGTAACACTCATAGAATTTTTCCTACGTACAGTCTAATAGTATATGGTCCTTCTGGGGAAACAATCTAATGTCGGTTTATGTATCTCAGCAGATTTGCCTTGAAGATTTTTATTAATAGAAATTTTACATTTACAAAGGTAAAAGAAAGAGTGCAAAAGCAGAAGCCGTTGTTTATGAACACGGAAGCGGGAGAATAAAAGTGAACGGAATCGATTATCTGCTTTACTTTCCAGTGACGCAAGACAGGTTCGTTTCTCGTCTTACATTTGCTTTTGTCTTTATATTTATTGGAAAGCCTCGTGATTTTCTGATTATATATGGCTGAATGATTGTTTCTCTTTACCAGTGTCATGAATTTAAACTAGCTAGAGGGAAGCTGTCACTGTCTTTTTTATGCCATTTTCCAGATTTTGAAAAAGCCTCTGTAGAATTCCCCATTAATTGAATCTTCCTGTCTCCATCAGATCCTACTGGACGTTGAATATTGTAGATGTATCTTCTTTTCTGAAATGTAGACTAGGTCAGAATGAAAGAAGAGTCGAGTCCCACCTTCTGTTTCCCTAGCTGGGGGGCAGACGTGCACAGAACACCACAAACTAACCTTGGCTCTCACCAGCATAAATATTAGAAAAAATATGCTTTATTACTCTGATTTTTTTCTCCTACTCTGAGCAAGCAAAGAAACCTGACGTTGATGTGTTAAAATAAGAGCTCATCAGGCTTTGCTTTAGTTCCCAGTGCCAAATACGGCAGTTTTATTTTTTGAACATTGTAGCCCATAGAGAAATAGACATTAATCAGAAATAAGTATTACAGTTCAGGTCCTCTAAATATGCTCATCTTCGATCTCTCTGAATCGCTTCTAAAAGCCTCTATTGGAGATGGTTGTTATTTTTCTAGTAGTTATTGTCATTATCCACAAGTAACACAAGTTCTGCATGATTAGGCCCGCCTCCATAATCCTTCTGTTTCCTGAATGTGTAGTGCGCTATTTAGGGTGAAAAGGGGCAAAAACTCTGCTGATCCCAGTGCTTACATAAGGAAGAGGGGACCCTGTTAATGTCGTGCAAGTTTCTGTACTGATGACTTCAGGAAATGTATGTTTGTTTTATTGGTGTGTATGTCTGTGTCGAGGAGTAACCCATTCTACCTCCATTCAAATGAAGTAGACTAACTCTGCCATCCTTCTCACAGGGAACTGGGTAGAGGGAGCTCTTCTTTCCCTTAAGAGAAGCCAGAGAGAGACCCAGAATGTTAGCACCAGAAACTGCTGGGAGGAATGGCATTAGAGCAGTAATAACCTGCTAGTTTACTTTCAGATATAATTCCTGATGATTTAACCAGAAATCTCAGTTACGCCCTGATCTCATAATTCAGTGGTATCCTTAGAGCTTACTCTCCATTTTGAATTCAGCAGGCATTTACTAAGGACTGCCGGTGTGCACCATCTTGTTCTGGGCATTTTGAAGACATCAGGGCTATTTAAGATACAGTTAAGTAGACGGTCTTGGCGGAAGTGGGCACTTGTCATCTTGAAGTGGCTGTAGGGATTGGGCATGGCTCCACTAGGCCTGGGCTGCCCTTTCCACGTGCGGGAGCAGCTCAGGGGCTCAAAGATTCAGCAACGAGGTGACCACTGACTGAAAGGAAGACAGCTGAACTGAGAATCAGGCGCTCTCGCTTCTAGTTCTGTTTTCTAGCTGTGTGACCTTAGCAGAGGAAGACTTTTTGCACGTAGTTGTTTGCAGTCCCGGTTAGTTAAAGCCATAGCTACATATAATCACCTTGTATTGTTACCCCTTGGATCACACCTACATGTAAAGTGACTTTTCTTCCTCAGTGTGCACCCACTTCCCAACTGTCCAGACCCTTGGTGGGTCTGCCTGGCCTTGAGTCCTGGTCCAGCCACTCCGGTGTACCTGGAGTAGCTTAGAGAATGGGTTTTTTTCAGAATTTGTCTCTATTTCTTTATGTAACCATCTGTTAGGGAATCTTAGAATTCTAGGAATTAACACAGGTAAGTGTTTAAAGCTCCCAAACAAGTGGGTGACCAGAGCTGCTCAGTAACGTCACTTACATCACTGAGCACTTACTTGCGTCAGGCAGTGCAGAGACCCCCCCCCCCCAGCCACATGGCGATCCCGTAGATTCCGTCTCGGCCTGTCTTGCCCTGCCCCTGGTGGAATTACATTATCAGTCTCTAAGGTTTCTTTAGTTATTGTGATAATATGACTATTACTTAGAACAGTACTATTTTTATAACATTCCTATTTTTGATTTGGTTGCTTTATTCCAAAAAAGCGATTATGTTGGCTCAGGCCCGTGTTTGTGGTGGTTTCTTCCCTGTTAAAACAACATCCCCATTGAAACAGCACTGTTGCAGATTCTAACTGTGGAGGGTCTTGTTCAGAGAGAAGGTTCTTTCCATCTGTCTGCGTGCGATTATTTTGCCGGTGTCGCTTGAGTAGTAACAGCCGCGTGTCCTGGCCGTACCTGCCTTTCAGCATCGCTGTGGCGTAATAAGTTCTATGTGGGGGTCTGGAAAGCTGCACTGTCGGATAAAGCAAGTCAGTGCGAAACGCATCGTCCTTCCTAAATATGCAGTAGTGATAGTAGGGCAGAACAGCAAGGTCAGCGTGCCCGACGGAGGCGGCGGCGCTGGGTCGAGCGAGACAAGGTCCGGGGCCGCGTTGTGCCCGAGGCCCGTTCTCCAGTCCTGGGGAGCCTGCGGGCGGATGCGGGCACGGACCCCCGAGGGCGGTTTGCCGTGCCGCCTGCTCATGCCGCCTCAACAGCCAGTCGCGGGAACAGGTATTTCGGGGGTGGGGGCGGGGTAGGGCTGAATGGGGTCCCGCAGCCGCAGAAACCACGTCACGATGAGCGTCCTACGTTACGCAGCTGTGGGACACTCGGTTAAGTGAACCCGGCGGGCATTGATCACCGATCACTGAATCTGGGGAGAGTCAGCTGGGCAGTGGAATTCCCCAGCTTTTGAGACTTCTCCACAAGGCGATTTCCAAACTTCACGAGGTTCTCATGAGCGACGAGGGCTCAACTGTGAGAGGGTGTGCATTGCTCGATCCGGGAAGAAGAGGAAGAAACGTGGCTGTCCGCAGAGCTTTCTCGGCCCCAGAAAGCCCGGGCGCTGTTCCCGTTCTGGGCTGGCTGGAGTGCGCACGCGCTCCGTAAGTGTGGACAGTGTGACCGGTGTGTGGCACAAGTGTCTCCATAGTGAGCTTCCCGCCCCTGTGATGTGTTCCAGAGAACAGCTGATGTTCCCCTTCCACTTCCTCGACCGGCTTGGGAAACACGACACGACGTGCACGGTCTCCGGCGGCGGCCGTTCGTCCCAGGCCGGAGCCATACGCCTGGCGGTGGCAAGAGCCTTGTGCAGTTTTGTCTCCGAGGAAGAGGTCGAGTGGATGCGGCAAGGTGCGAGCTGTGGCGGGGGTGGCAGGGGGGCGGGGGTGTGCGGCCGTCTCGGGTGTTCGCTGTCCCCGCGTAGTTCAGTGCGCAACACTGCAGTCGGCCCCTCGCTCGGGCTCCAGTAGCCGCAGCAGCTCGGCGCCCGCGCAAGGACAGATAAGTCGACCAGGCTTGAAAACCGGCAAGGAACCACAGCCCTCCTGGGAGCAGGAGAGCAGACGCCAGCGATAGCGCTGGCGTCTGTCTCCGAAATGGGCGAACGATCCTAAAAGAGCGAGCAAACTGCTGTCCTGACCGTCACACCGGGCTCTGCATTCCTACAGGTCTGGTTGCTTTCCTGCTAGGCCGCGTGCATTTTCCATGGCTCATAACGGCTTCTCTTTGCCCCGCAGCTGGACTGCTGACCGCCGATCCCCGAGTCAGAGAACGGAAGAAGCCAGGCCAAGAGGGAGCCCGCAGGAAGTTTACCTGGAAGAAGCGCTGAGTGTTCTTTCCCGGGCGGGGAGGGAAACGCCGCGCATGC